>JAUCNO010000841.1:1152478-1174560 GCA_032353835.1 Enteromius viviparus | reverse complement strand
GTCCGTAGTTGTCGGTAAGCTTGACGGGCTAGCAACAGTCACTAAGGGGGGCGTGGCTTTTGCGAAAGGTCAATTGTAACATACAAAATGTTTTCTTTTAAATTGGCCTTAAGTATGTTACATATAAATTTTATACATTTAAAAATAAAAATTAAACACTTTTAAACTAACTGCAGCAAATAATATCTTGTTAGAGCTTTTTGTGAATTATGCATGAATATGTTAAGAGATAGAAATAATAAGAATAATGGGCGAGTCAATATATATACCACCTTGGTTGTGCATTATTTCTCTAACAATTCAACGGTCCATTGTCAATTATTCCTTACTTATTGTTTACCTAACTAGTAGAAATGTATGCTAATAAAGAATTTGTTAAAATAATAAACGTTTTGATTTTTAAAGGACTCTTTCGATTTAATTTGTAATGCCCCTTAATTTTAAGATAAGGGGTAAGAATATGAAGAATATTTAAAATGTTAGAATTTCAAAGAGAGTCATTAGCCTACCAGCACAATAAGAGACTCAGCAACATATTGTCTAATTATTATTCATAAAATTACAGAAAAGTATTGAGACATAATTTGTCAATATTGCATAGCCCTACTCCCTAATTGTTTATGACCATACAAACACTCTCTGCTGTTTCATAAGTGCCATGTTGTAACACATAATAGAATTTAAAAAGTATTTTTTGTTTGTTTGGGAAAAATCTAAAATGACTGCTCAGTCTACATGTGAGCAGCATCTTTGTTTATATTTTGATTAAAATCCAGTTGTTATAGTCTCTGTACAAATAATATAATTTGTCCTTGGAATAAAAAAAAAAGAAAAAAAAATAAAAAAAATCCAGTTGTTGCTTCTAATTTCAAATGGCTAAAGATATATTTAACACAATTTTTGCTCTGTTGTAGAGCAAATAAGCAACATATACAGTAGATCTTTAAAAAATGCTTAATGCTTAAAAAAATTACAAAATTGTTGTGAAAATGAATAAGTATGCATTACTAGGTGGATGTTTAGTTTAAAAAATATATTTTAAAACATAATTCAAGGATGGCATTACTTTTAGGATACATACCCCCAACTTCTACAAGCCAGTCCCTCCAAAACATTATTGTCTGGTTTTCCTTTCTCCTCCTGTTGCTGCCTGGAAGACTGAAGTTTATTTTGAACAGTCCCAAGATGTCCTCTACTTCAAGTAGTTTTGAACCACCAATAAATAGAGGTTTCATAATATCAGGGAATTCTTTAATGGCATCAGCCAGACCAAGTGTCTTCAACCCTTCAGTCAACCTAAAACATATACAGAAGAATATTTGTATAGCAGTTTTTCATTTAAGCAAAACTCAAAGCCAGCCATGTGTTCAGGTAAATAAAAAAAATTAGAAAACTAAATTACAAAATCACATTTACATTTCTTTTTATTGAACATTTCAAATTTCAATATCAACAGGGCTCAGACCAGGCTGTTGACTTAATTTTTTGTAGTTAAACATTTTACAGTGTTTGCATTATTTTGTTCCGTCATTTACTGCATATTATTATTAATTAAATATTGTTTATTATTAATGGTTTTCATTGTAGGCACATCACTTTAACTATTTATATACATGCAGGTTTTTTTTTCTCAGTCTTTTTGAGCAGACTGACTCCTTTGACAGTAAATGCTGCTTCAAACAGTCTTCTACATGTGCTGATTTTTTGGGAACACATACTGTATAAAGACTGATGACTGTATTTTATTGCTAAATATTGTTATCATCTACATGTGTGAAGCGCAGTTATCTTTGCAAATCAAAAGGCCTTTTCACAAAATTCATTGTTTTAACATCTCGAGAGCTAAGTGCATCATCACACCCCTATTATTCAAAGAGCAATTAAGGTCGAGTAATGCTTTAAAGGTTGGAAAATATTAATCACATCCCTTCAAGTGTTTATACTGTATAATAAAACAGCCCAAACCTTTTAGTGTTTTCAGAAATACTTACTGTTCTGTCGCCTCCTTTATTCGGCCTTCTACGTAGGCTCTTGCAGCTTCATCAACAATGCTATCCTTATCCAGAAGACTCCTGATATGGGTGGAGCATCCAAGCAAGGATAACATGCCTGAAGCTTCAAGCATGGCATCCCGTGCTCCCTCCAGCGTCTCTGCATTCTGGATCTATTTAGGCATATGGCGAGACATACAAATGTACTGGAAAAACTATTCTGCATCAGTACAGAAATTGTATGGTTTATTTGTTTTTACTACACGGCAAGCAGTAGACAATCCTGTATTGTCTAATAAAAAAAACAAACAAAAAAAAAGGTAATAATTAAGCTAGCCATCTTAGTTCATAAATCTTAGGTTGGCCTGAGAAAGCTAACCTACAGAAATGCTATTTATTTGGTTTCTGACCATACCACAGTTTTGTTACAGTAGGGAAGAAAAAAATAAACATAAAATGTAGGGATGCACATAATATTCGGCAACTGAAATTACATAAGCCAAAAATACAGAATAAATTAGGCTGAACAATGAGGTGATAAAATATAGGCATGCACTCATACAGCAAACACGGGCATTGTAAAAGCATTAAAAAAGTTTGTTCCGTGCAATAGGTAATATTTCCATGCATTTGTAAAATTAAATAATAAAAGGAAAAATTTATAATATTAATAATTACAACAGCTTTATTTAAACATTGCACACATATTGGGATTTGTATTATTTTTCAATGTTTGTGCTTATTAAAGAAGGGAGTCTTAAAAATGGAAAAACATTGTTTTCCTATTTATTTTAAAAGTTAAACTGTGCTTTGTTGGTATAGTTACAGGTATATTTAAAAACAAATGTTAAGTGTTAAATATTTTTAATTCTTTTGTAAGTGATTTCATTTCTTTGAAAAAGTAGACAAAACAATAAAAAGCATAATTTTGCTATTTTTATTTATTTAATGGTGAAAAAAATGGCAAAATATATGGGGAAGATGTGAAACACATCTAGTGTTCTTTTAGTGTTCAGCAAAGAATTCTCTTTAGGTGCGCCCCTAATGAAATTGCTTTTTCTATGTTTAAGAGTGGTTTTTAGATATAATGAATTAAAATTAAACAGAAATAGAAATATATAGTCAAATCGGTCTAAAGATTAAAGAGTAACATAAGCAATGATTAGTCTGTACTCTTTAAAGCATTAAAGAGTACAGACTAATATACTTTATACTTTAAAGCAGTACGAAAGAGCAGTGGAAAAGAAAACCAAGGGATGTTTTAGAACACGTTGAGTGTCAGCACACCATTGGCGCTCATTAGTATTATCGCCCAATAGCCTATTAGTTATTCCTAATTTCATTTATCCGCCTCGGCATAAATACTATCGTCTCACTCTTCTCGGTATCTAGTTTAGCATGATCCCGCCTTCCTCCCCTTCTCCGCCTTTTTCTTCGCACCTTCAAGGGGGGCGAACGGGACCGAGCCTTGCTCCGAGCTCTGCCCTCGCTAGGGTTACTATCAGCAGCTCCTGGCTCGCTCCCCGGACAGCACGCCAAATTTGCTTATTTAATTTTAATGAAGATGTGCAAATTCGTGAATCCATATTAAAAATGAGCAGAGCCGTACTGTACCGAGCCAAGAAAAGTAAAGTAAGTTATATAAATGTAACAATACAAGTACTTAAGGACAGCAGGTTTTAGGAAACCTCAAATTTTAATTTTAAATTAATGTGGAAACCCTTGCAACCTCTAAAATTGGTACATTTTTGGACTCTTACCTTCTGAAGCATCTGCCGCAGTTCCCAGTCCTCTACTTCTTCAATGTCAACCCGAGGACTGGGACATTGGCAGACAAGACAATAAAGTCTTTCCGAAAAAAATGCTGGTGTAACACCACCATGGAGCACAGAGAGTGCCAACATCTTTCCAATGATTCGATATTCCCCATTTTGCACAGCTAAAAAACAAATAAACAAACAATGCAACTTCATAGATATGCAAAACACATAACAAAATAAACATTTTTGTTAGTAAAAAAAAGTTTTTTTACCGCGAGACACCAAAGCCAGACTCCTAGCTTCACCAGGACCACAAAAATATTGGCTGTTTTTTACTTCAGTAATTAACAATCTGAAAAACTCTCTCGTGGGGCCTCCATCATCCACTGCTCCTTCTCCGTTGTTCTCAGCGTCAACAAATACAACATTTAACTTTTTGGATGGTAAAAAAGTCTGCCGACCAAATGCCCTTAGGGCACTTGGTAGGACGCTGTCTCTCATTACATTTACATAATTTGACAGTGGAGAAGGACCAGCTTCCAACTGGTTTTCCAGCCTCTGCAAAATATTTACCAAATCTGGCCTGTAAGGAAATAGATTTACAAAATTATGTATTCAGTTAGCAGACCTAAATAAACATAATATGAATAAAACAAACACATTTTTCAGGAAGTGTAGGTGTATTCAGCAGTATTAAAAGGTGAAACACTATATACTTCTACACTACATCCATCATTTACTCTCTCTCAGTTCATTTTTATCTGGATGAGTTTCTTTTTTCTGTTGAATATTGTATTAAAATCAATGAGGACCAGCTACTGTTTGGTTACTGAAAATATCTTTTTTTGTGTTTAGCACAAGAAAGAAATTAATACAGGTTTGGGACAACACACAGTAATTAGGCTGGGCTCCAAGTTCTTCTTAGCCCTCGTCTCCTAAGGGTTAATCACCTAGGGCTCAGGGCCCACCAGGCTCCCTGCCTGCTCCCAAACATGCTGTCAAACATGCTTTATATTGGTTATAAATGAGCATGTGGGAACTCATGAAAAATATTTTTTTAAAAGATGTTTGGTTTAGTGGGTTAGTACTTAAATTCCGTTTAAATACTACGTACATAATGTACTATGTACTTTGGTACAGAAAAAATTTAAGTACTTAAATGTCAGTTGTGTTTTGGTGAACTACTAATTTATTTGTAATGTGTATCTATTGGAATAACAAAGTTATTGTTTTAACAGTATACTTACTGGCTTGGTTCATCATGCCTATTTTCCGTTGTGGCCTGTGATGGGGACATGTCATTTTGGACCATTGTGTTCTGCAATTTAAAAAAAGGATCAGATTCACAAATACATATTAAGTGTAATTCATTCTGTGTATTATCTGGCAGGGTTCTGCAATAAGAAATTTCCAATAGGCCATAGATGCCCCATTGGCTGTTGTAGAGCTAAGGTCAAAGGTCAAAGGTGCCACCATATATATAGCATATATATAGCAACTTACCCTAACACTCATAAGTAGACAAAATGGCCTGGATATTTTGAGGTTTTACAAACCAATGCACAACCACCTAACCACCTGCTTCCTGTCACATTTACTGTAAGTCTGAACTGCTGATTCTGATTACACATTTCCACTACTAGTTGACCACTTAAATTTAATTAATAAGACAATACTAGTTTGATTTAATACCATTTACACTGTACTATAACTTTACTAAAAAAGTTAAGGACTGTCTGTGATATTACTTTTGTGCACTAGATAGAGGATGAATCTCCTAAGCCAAATACTTTTATATCTGGTTGCAATCCATTTGAATCCAAATAAATGCATTTAGTACATTTGAATAACTACAGTGTACTGACATTAAATCTGTAAAATACTTATACATAATTACATGTTTATCTTTAGTTTCCAGACACAGTTAAATGTTTTCTGTTAGTGTTTTCTTTTTCGTAAATTTATTTATTAGCACTTTATGCTCTATTGGTGCAATCCGACTCTGCTTATGATTCTTTAAAACCATTATGGGAATGAGATTTGGGGATATCATTTAATTCTGCAGATTGGATCAAAATTTGTAGTGCTACTTTACCAATATGTAGTTCAATTTCTTTACATGAACAACAATTTAAAAATAATTTGATAGAATTTACTTTACACCTGTTTGTCTCCATAAAATGTTTCCAGGTTGTTCCAATATGTTTTAAATTTAAGACATATGAGGAGAAATGCTTTCATGCTATTCTGGTCCTGTGATGATATCCAACCATTCTTGAAAGGGGTCCACTTGGTGAATCGGGATTAACAGGGAAACATTTTATTTAATCTTCATCACTGTATTTGTTGAATGACATTCCTAAAGATCTTTTTGACTCAGATTGTAAGCCTTTGTAAGCAGGTAGAGATTTAATTTCTCCGCTGCTACTATATATTATAAACTTAAATAATTGACCTTGGTTTTTAATGGAGTCAGTTGTGCTCACCAAGGCTGTGAATATTTGATCAAAATACAAAAGAAAAAATATATATTATATTAAATATATATTAATGCATTTTAAAATATAGTGTATTCACGTAAAGCAAAGCTGAGGTTTCAGCAAAATTACTCAACACACTCTTCAGTGTCACATTATCATTCAGAAGTTATTCTAATATTTTGATTTATTATATACATTGGTCAACAAATATATTAACAATCTATAATTTATATTCTACAGACTATTCCATACATAAAGGATTATAGGCACTGTAAATTCTTAAAAGTTTTCCAAGAAAATAATAATGAACAACAAACATTTTTAATTCAACTGTTACTTACATCATGTATGTCCTCATCATCACTGATGATAACTGGAGGTCTGTTTAGAAACAAGTAAAAACAAAATGCTTAGCTGTTAAAGCATAAAGCACTACATTTACCAATTCTAAAACAATTTACAAAAAATATACATACAGTAAAACTTCAGTCTGAAGTGGAACTTCAATCTGAATTGAATCAGCCCCAGCCTCATTTGACTCTGTGCTGCTTTGTGCTGAGGACAAGCAATCCTGGTTTTGTGTACAAAGATAAAAAATTGTTATTTCTTTGAAAGTGTTTGTACAAGTACAAATGATGTAAACACAAACCTGCAAAGACAGTTCAACTGCCATAAGCATATCTTCATCATCACTGGAACTGAAAAACAAAACTACATTTTAACCCAAAAAAGATACATTCACCAACAAGTAAGCACACTCTTACATTTCGTTTTAGTTGCATACCTATTCTCTGATTGGATGAGTGACTCGCTTTCCTCCGCATTTTCAGTTGTTGTGCTATTTGCATGAAAAAAACAAAAAAAACAAAAAAAAAACACAATCTCTTTCATTTTTAAAGGAAGCCAATGCTTAATTTAAAGTGAGTTATGAACACTACACAACAAAGTCTACCGTTCACATGTTGCAATATGTTCCGCCAACAGGGAAAGCCTGATGCTTTGTTTGCATGTGAAGCACTCCTGCATCACAGCTGGAACCTGCTATTAAAGTAAATAAAAAAATAAAAACAAAAGGAAACATAAACATTATTCACAATCTGTTTGTTGATTTGAACATTGCACTTACATTTTCTTCTGGTTGGACAACAAGAGGCTTTTGTAGTGGAACAATATATATAGGACTTCTCTTTCCTCTACAAAAATGCCGTAAATAGTCCACAGAGTAGCCCGATGTTTGCATAGGGATAATTGTTAATTCCCTTCGTCGGTCACTCCTGCTCAGTGTGAACCCCCCTGCACCTCTGAGTAAAGGATAAGCCTGATAAAGGCATTCTGCTAGATCTGAATGGCTGCCCATTTTATTTGAAAAAGAAATAAGTTTGCGGCCAAGACCACACTGCTCCAGAAGCCTGGTCTCCTCGAAAGTTGGCACGAAGGTACTTCCTGGTTCCGATAAACAGTAAAAAAGATGACTCCAGGGGACTTCACTTTTCCTTTTCTGTTTTCCCTTGTAGGCCACAGATTGTGGATTTGTATTATATGGCTGAAAGAGCCTTGCAAGATTGGCCTGTATCCCATCATCCCTTGTGGATGATTGATGGCTATTTGGAGAAGCAGAGGTGGAGTAATATGGTTGCCAGCGTGTCAGATTTGTTCTGTAGCATGGCGTTGTAGGAATGGATGGAATAGTATTTTGAGGGGGGGGCATCAGGGACGAGGAGGATGTCCCTGGCAGGACGTCTCTGGCCAGAGATCCCTGTGAAGAGCTCAGTCTTTGTGCTAATAAAGCAGTGGTTATTTGCATTTGCTGAAGCAATTCCTGCATGTCTTCATTTGAACTGTTAAAAAAGGTGCACAAATTAAAAACATGTAAAGTATTAGATTTATTTATATTTCCAAATATAACTTTAATAGTAGTTCACGCTAAAATTAAAAATAAAGGTCATAATTTATGCACTAACCCATTTGTTCTACTAGTCCATATCCTTGCATATCAAAGCTTAAAAAGTAGCCTATCTGCAGGTAATAGTTTTTCTAATTTAATCATTTTTAAAATCATTTTTAAGACCTTGCGAAAACATTTCAGACCAGATTTGATTTTTTTTTCATGAATGAAACACCGCTGTGCATCCCAGCCTCAGCTCAATTTGTTTACTACATTTGTTTAAAATGATTCGCTTTGTGAAAAGAAAAGTGCTTTGAAATCCCATTGTGAATCAAATGATTTGCAATACTTTGCATCATTTTGCGACGCAAAAGCTCTGTTGATACATTTCCTGACATGACACTTACTTGCCTAAAATAATAATTTATTATGTGATCATTTATGTTTTATCATGATTTCTCAGAGAAAATAGTTTTCAAAATCACCCCCCTCCCACCTTTTTTTTAATTACAAATCGCACCCTGAATAAAAGTGATGCTTTTTACAATTTTTTTTGGCCTACAACTGTATGATAAAATGTAAAATGTATAACTGGTATAACAGGTTTGCAATACAAGTAAGGTAACATGTAAAAAAGTGCTGTTGTATTGTGAGATTCACAGAAATGTTTATTTAATTATTACTATTTAATGATATTATAAATCGCACTTTTGAAGAAAAAGTTTGAAGAAAGAACATGCTGCGCAGTGCGCTCTCTGGTTTACAAGTATTTGACCAGTGGATGTCACTAGCGTGACACTGCCTTCTTCTCCGCTGCTTGTCACGTGTAAAAGTAATAGTTTCAAACCGATTCTATTCATTCTGTCATTATTATATTTTTAAGCCATTATAATATGAGAGGTATGCTGCATGTAAAAAAAGCCCCGCCCCGATATTTAGCATATATTTTGCAAAAAGGCTGACTTAAAAACTGTGAAATAAGAGACAAAGCTAAAAATAAATTTTACATTTTAACTTGAATTTGTTTCACTTATATTGCCTGATCATTAATACAAAGCTTTGTAAAAGAAAAATTGATTTATATTTTCCACGTTTCATGTACAGATTGACAGCTTTGCCCAATAAGTAACTTTATTTGCTGTGTCTCGAGATTGCTGTAGGCCTAAGTAACGTAGGCTAATTTTGAATCACCGACTGCTTTTAAACTTTTCATTTGCGCGTTGTCACAGCACTCGTTAAAACGTTGCAAGGAGCTATTCTTAACGTTTTAAAACTACGTTATAAAAACGTTTCTGCAACGTATTTTTAAAAACCCTATAAATTACAAACTAATTGCGTCATATAATATTTTCAGAACTTAGTTGTATATACTGGGTTATGAAGGACATTTTGAAATGTATTTGGAGTTTTGCACGGTTCTTTTTAGCTCATACGTTTCAGTCAAGTTAACATTAGGCTAACAATGTTTTACGATTTCAGAAAGCAATGCGTAAAAGTAAATAGTTAATCTTCATTGATCATTCGTTTATTAGGAAATGCGAAACCTGTTTTTTTAACATTTTAATTCAATACAGGCCATATTTTAACATTAACAAATTGAGGACATTTTTAGACTTGGATCCGCTGACATCCTGTGCAAATTTACTTGTTGTAACTATATTCGTGAATGTTCTGTAGATAGGGTCTGTTTTAAGAAAAATTAAATATGTTCTTTAACAAAAAATAAATAAAAATACGCAAAGCGGGATTAGCCTATCTAACTTTAATTTATATATATATATACTGTACTAAAATTGCTCACCCTTGTTGATCACTGTCGTCCATTATTTGGAAATCTTTTTCGTCAAATTATGGCTTAGCCTACTATATAACCTGCTATCTTGCTGTTTCACCTTGTATCTGCACTACTGATGTATCGTTATCCCGGGTAAATTAACCGTTCTCCCGCTTAATTTAAATTAGCTCAGTCCTATTGGTTAACCCAAAGACATGTGGGTTAACCCCTGTCACTCCCATTGTACCCCAACTTTAAATATTGAATGCGTTAGAGCATAAATGATAGTTGGTCTTCTTATAAAGGAAACACTTGGCAGATTATTTTAAATATTAAAAACATATATAGAAAGGTGAACAAAAGGATGCAAAAAATATATATAAATATATTTATAAATAAATAAATCAACAGGAAGTCGCAAATATAGTTACATGTATGTGGGCCTGCCTGCCACTAAACAGGATATCTGAAGAAATAATTATATAAAAATGCAATTCCTTTTAAATAACTGTGAGTATTGTATATGATTTGATTAAAATGCGTCAGCTTAACTCTACTAAATGCCTTGATGAAGTGCTGGAGTCGACACAGAGTGGCCAGACTTTCCTATGTCAATACAAAATCCAGGGCAAAAATAAATGCAACTCTTGATAGAAATAAGTGTTGTGAGGTTGCATAATGTTGTTTAAAACAATGCCACAATACAGCGCAATAAAAGCTATAAATGGCCCAATGTAATATTATAGTGCAACTCTTTTTTTGGCTGTAAAGTCAACTCACATCCTAGATGGTCAGGTCTCAGCCTGATAAATCTCAACATTATTATTCTCGAAAGACGTTGGTACAAATAATAAAATAAAATACAAATTATAGACTAATGGCATTCATCATAAAGATAATAAAAGTATTGCCAAAACGAATGTATTTAAAAAGAAACTGAAACACACGATATTCAGCACGAATAACAGATTTTTCCACGAGATGCTCCGGCGGGACAGGTGGATTTACTTTTATTTAGGTCTACACTCACAATAAAAACAAAAGATTGTGCTAAAATGTGCCTAAAAGAAAGAAACATTTCCATTCGATGATAATTTTTTTCCCTTTTTTAAATAGCAGGTGATCTGCAGCTGGATTGTGTTATGATGAGCGCTCGTGTCCGCTGTTATAAATTGCGTCTTCACAGAGAGGATCGAGCGATTCATTCTGGTAAAAAAAATAAAAAATAAAAAAACATTTACAAAAAGAGGAGGTTGGTAGACACTGACCACTGTTGCCAAATTTAAAAGAGTTATAAGATGGGAAGTGGAAACAGGAAAGAGGAATGTGTATTAAAAAGATTAAGGATGGGACATATTGTGCTTTAAATAAAACATTAAAAATGACATGGAAGTACCAGACGGCCTGTGTGGGCAATGTCAAGAACAATAAATAAGAATAGTTAATAAAGGAGCCACATTGGAAATAAATTAAATTACAGTAAATATTACGTTTTTAATAAAACAACTTGAGAAGAGTAGATGACAGAAACAATTAAAAGTGGTAAGAACATTAAAATGGATTAATCAAAAGAAATGTGGGTAAAGGTAGAAGTGGAAATAACAAGGAGATGCAGAAATTTATTAAAATAAAGCAACACCAGACAGGAAAATATGATTCTTGTGATCAAGAGAAAACAAAAAGAAATTCATATGATGACACAATAATTTTCAATGCTTTATATTAAAAGAACTAACAGAATACAGGTTTTGTTGCGAATTTGGCCTGCACTCCTAAACAGCAGGTGGCGGCAACTCACCTTGAAGCTGTATACCAACCGCCATCATTTGAACGCACACAGACTGTTTGAGTACTGCACATGGGCCTCTTTCTCCAACCGTAAACAACCAGCAGGAGAGAAGTTTACAGAGAAAAAGGTAAGAGGGTTAAATGTAGTTTTAGTCATCCTTTTTATTGCATATGCAATGTTAATTTGTACTTAAGATGCATGGTGTATTATTTTGAAGGTGTTGGAATTTATATTTTTCCATTTAATCCACAATTAACATCTCCATCCCCTGTTTTCAAATGGAGCTGCAGTTAATACACCGCCTTGGGTCACTGACAGACAAAAGCTGTGTGGCGTTTTGTATTATTTCGGAATTCCCCTAAATACATTCATGTCCGTGTAGAACACGAAACAGTTCCAAACAACTAACTTTATAGGTAGACAACAGTTTCAATATATTTGCAGCAGTTTCTAGTTATTATTAATACATCATGTGCATTGGTGACTAACGTTACACATTTCAATCAAAATTATATATATATCCTAAATGTACATTATGTTGGCTTAGTTTACATGAATTAAAAGTTGTTAAAAGTAATTTATTTATATTTATTATTTATGCTACATGCATATTTATATATTGTTTAATTATATTAGAGTATTTATATAGCCTAGTCTTTAATGCTATGCAAAGGTTTATTTGATGACTGCACTGGATTTAAAAGAGACAATGAAAGATATATATATATATAGATAGATATATATATATATATATATATATAGTTGAACAAAACCAGTTGTTCCATGATTTATGAGTGAATTTTGTGTGAAGTTTTTAGCTTGTGTACTATACAATTAAAAGCATTCCACAGAGTTCCAAAAATTTCCCCCCAATAATTCTGCGCAGATATCGCCCAAAAACTCAGCACATTCTGCCTAGCCCTAGTTTGAAATATAATTTTTCTGCTTTCCATTTCTCAGAAATTCTGTGCTGTGTGTGGCAAAAAAAAACTAACGCTACAGAAGAGAACTTCCCACTGGAGAAAGCAAGGATGACTTCAATAGCCAGGTAAAATAATGTATTCAATCATTATGGCATTATAAATTATAATGTTACTTCTTAAAATCAAGGAAGGGTATTAATAATAATAATAATAGTAATAAACTTTATGTAGTGCCTTATAAAGTTGCATCTCAAAGGGCTTTACATGCATGTATAAAAATCTGTGCAAACAAGTTGACTCAAGATTCAATCATTTTAATTAATATTAATTAAATTATTTGACCACCAATAAATAATTCTGTATTTTTTGCTGTAACAAAATGTAGTCTTTGTAGACTAGTAGTTTTAAAAGACATGTTTGTGTATGAAAGAGTAATCAAAACATTTAAAAAGATATATGGTCAAACACGGATGAATACATTTAACCATTTATTAAATAAAATGTAAGATCAAAAATGTCCATCCTGTAAGGGACACACACAATGCCTAAAAGGTTTTGTGTGCTTTTTTTGAAAAGTAGTACATTAATGAAACAACATGTAATGGTCATTTTAACTGGTCGTTTATCAGTGTTGTTGTTGTTGTTGTTGTTTTTTTGCTCAATCAAAATATTGAAAAAATTTCATATAAAGAATGGTTGAATAAAATACAACTAGTTAGACTATTACTTAGGGCTGACATGGTAACAGCAATACCACACTATTGACTAGTTTCCCACAGAGGAATGCATCAACCGCAGCTACCATGCTACTTGTAGGTTTTCTTTTCGTAAGGTTTCTTCTTTCTCACTTCATGCATGTGTAGGCTACTGAATATTAGCAATACAACGTGTAAATAATGTACAATAAAACAATGTACTTTATTAATTAGGACAGAGTAATTATCAATTAAAGCTAAATCTGTTTTATCATCAACACATTGCACGGTCAGCTTGAAGTATTTCAGTAAGTATCTTTTTGAATTAATCCTTTTTTTGAATGTGTGGTTGAATCAACCATCAAAATTCTCACTCAAAGACAGTCTCTTGCTACCATCTTGTGGCGCAGCAGTGACACTGCACTGAAGGACAGCCCATCTAGATATATATATATACGATCCGCTTTGAGATCCAAGACAAATTTTGGAAAAAATTCCAATAATAAAGTGTATTTGGATTGAATTATTGAATTGGAAAACTAATCTTAAAGCTAACAAATGCCTCTAGATTTTTTCATTTAATAGACATTTGAGGGCAAAAACTCCTCATAATGAATAAGCAAATTTGGCATGCTGTCTGGGGAGCGAGCCGTGAGAGCGGCGAACTCGAACCCTAATGGACGGAGCCCTAGCGTGGGCAAGAGTTCGGCGTTCGGCTCGTTCACTGTCTGCCAACGGAAAGTCGTGAACTAAATGGAAAAGGGAGGAGAAGGGGTGGAGGAGGGATGCACGAAAGCAGGAAGCAGGGAATGAAAAGCTGGGAGCATTTGTAGTGAAGGGGAAATGGCTTGATTGGGTGCGATTGAACAAGGGATGATTAGGAAAAGGGCCATCAGCTGTGTATGATTACTCGTTTCAGCGATCCTCTCGAAATTATTTTTAAACATTCATAAAAAAAAGAAAAAAAAAATATTTTTCAATATATTTTTTTTCACTGCTTATTTTCTTTAACAAGAACATTATTTGGTGTAATGCATGTTTATGTGGTTTAAGGTTCCAAAAACACAATATATTTTCCACATACTGTACATTATTGTTGCTCTTCTATGCCCCACCTTTCTGAAATGTGGCAATTTTTACAAAGATCATTGTTCTGAAACACATGCTCTGATTGGCCAAAAATCTCAAGTGTGTGATGGAAATGTTATACCCCTGATCACATTATGATTGCGTGTCTGGGTATGATGACACACAAACAATAGAACACATTACAAAAGAGGCATTTGTTGCATCCAATGGGGACATAATTACTAATTATAATGACCGTGCTGCATAATCATTGCAATGTTGGGTCTTGCTTCTCAGTGGACAAGGAAGGCAGGGAGACAGGAAACAGGAAAACATTTAATTATTAACAGGATACAGGGCAGCAAATACGCAGAGACATTACATTCAAACAACCAAAACTGACAGGATACAGATTAAATACACACAGGATCAGGTACATACATAAAACACCTGGGACACACAGCTGGGCTAAATGAACACTAATGAAAAAAGGGGCGAGACTCTAAACAAGGCAAAAGCACATGGACATGAATCAAAACAAAAACAAAAGACAGCAGCAAATGGACCAGGGGCCTGTTCCATAAACCAATATTAGAGTACAAGCCAGACTTATTTCAGTTAGTCTGACTTATTGCCAGTTAATTTGTATTAAAATAGGTCAGACTATCTGCCATAAGCCTGGCTTATTTGGTAAACTTGTTTTATGGAACAGGCCCCATGGCAATGTTACAAACATAACACCATGTTTGCATTTGTGATCAGAGAAATAACAAAGAATCAGCTCTACACTACACTGCTTAAGACTTGCGTTTGGATAGTAAGTAGATTATTTAAATAAGGACACATAACTTTACTTAAAGGTTGTTAGTAAGAAGCACTAGACCGTCCTTGGAAAGCTCCATTTTATAGGCTTTGCGCACAGCATTTCTATCAGGTTCAGGAATCACTTTTCCATATAATGCGTTGAACACATCTGAATATTTGGGTTGAACTGTTCTGGAACAGTTTTAACCACTGATTTCTAGTTTGAGAAAACTCAAATTGCATCATATGACCCCCTTCATCATATGACTTGTCATAGTGCTTGCATTTTGTTGCTTATTTATTGGTTTCGATTGCTTCTATTGTTCTCATTTGTATGTTGCTTTAGATAAGAGTCTGCTAAATGACTAAACTTAAATGTGTGTGTGTGTGTGTGTGCGCGCGTGTGTGTGTGTCTATATATACTGTATATCCTCTCCAGTCCTGTCAGGTTGGATGGTAAAGGTTGTTGGACAGCCATTTTTAGGTCTCTCCAGAGATGCTCAATTGGGTTTAAGTCAGGGCTCTGGCTGGGCCATTCAAGAAAAGTCACAGTTGTTTTGAAGCCACTATTTTACCATTATTACTGTATAACCATTATTTTAGCTGTGTGTTTAGGGTCATTGTCTTGTTGAAAGGTAAACCTTCGGTCCAGTCTGAGGTACTGAGGACTCTGGAGGTTTTTGTCCAGGATATCCCTGTACTTGGCCGCGTTCATCTTTCCCTCAATTGCACCCAGTCGTCCTGTCCCTGCAGCTGAAAAATGATGCTGCCACCCCCATGCTTCACTGTTGGGACTGTATTGGACAGGTGATAAGCGGTCCCTGGTTTTCTCCACACATACCGCTTAGAATTAAGGCCAAAAAGTGCTCATCAGACCAGAGAATATTATTTCTTACCATCTTGGAGTCTTTCAGGTGTTTTTTTATTTTTTTTTTTTTAGCAAACTCCATGTGGGCTTTCATGTGTCTTGCACTAAGGAGAGGCTTCTGTTGGACCACTCTGCCATAAAGCCCCCACTGGTGGAGGGCAGCAGTGATGACTGACTTTCTTTAACTTTCTCTCATCTGTGATCTCTGGGTTCTTCTTTACCTCTCTCACCAAGGCTCTTCTCCCCCAATAGCTCAATTTGACCTGACGGCCAGCTCTAGGAAGGGTTCTGGACGCCTGTTATATTGGGTACTGTAAGTAAACGATAACCCCCTTTTTAAGTGAACTATCCCTTTAAGAGAATAGCTGTTTATGGATACACCACCTATCAAATACTTGTTTTTTACTGCCTTAGTCAATACCATTGTAAATGTTTACAGTACAGTCAAACTCGATGCTTTGTCATTGTAAATAGACAAAACCCCACAGCCATAATTGATATTTTCCAAGGACTAGTTACTGAGTAATTGACTGTGGTAATGTTTAACAGGTTTTACAAGTTCCTTGCTGCTTTTTTTTGCAAAGGCAATAAGGATGATGTTGCATTTCTGTTTGTATTGGTTGTATAGAAGGAACGTGAGGTCCGTGAGATCCGGCCTGTTGAGCGACATCCCCCTTCCCCTTCTATTTGGCATTCACGTTGGCCGTTAGCAGCTGTAGCCCACCCATCCTAAAGCTTCTTTAAATGTCAGGAGAACGACTGTTTGTTTGTCTTGAGATTCTCCTCCAACTGTTTATTCAAGATGGGCTGCATTTGCATTGACCTTGCTGTCCATACATGCTTACCCGCCTTCTTCCATTCTTTTCGTCCCATCGCTCTCTTTCTCTGGAGTGTGTTTACATTTCGACTCGCCCTCTGTGTAACCTATGGGATCTGTTGATCATTCCACCTGGTTAATGTTAAATTGCTCTTTGCGAGAAGATGTGTTTGTTCATAAACAGAAAGAAAAGGCCCTGTTCCCCCCCTTGTTTACCGTAGTCATGGCAGCAATCAGTTATTAAACAAATAGCGAGCTTTGTTTGTATGAGCTGCCAGACCGGCATTAGCCCTACAAGGTCTGGAAGCAAACTGAAGAAAACACAAAAGAAAAGACAAAACCCGTCTGTCCAAACGTGCTGGGGTTTTGTTCTCACAATGTCGCCACAGTAGTGTGGAGATATGTTTCTGGCCTGGAGAAGCCCGTCGAGATTAGAAGGGCTGTTTGGTGTTGCAGTGAGATCTGCTTTTGGCAGAATGTCATCGCCACTGTCATTTCCTCTTTGAGAGGGCGACGAGCAATTCTTTTCCATGAAGGCGAGTCACTAGCCCTGATTGTGCCGACATGTGTGAGTGATGTAAAGTTGCGCCTTGAGGCGGAAGACCCACACAGAAGGTAACATGTTTTATGATATCTGGCAGATATGTAAGATATGTAACAGACGCTTTTGAGGAGAAAAAAAAAACAGTTTTTGATCTCTGTCAGTTTGAGTAAACTTGCAACTTGAGAACACTTTATCTATTTATTTTTTTTTTTTTATATATTGCACGTGCTTATTTTTTTCTTTTTTATTATTTATTTATTTAAAAAACACCGTTGGTATGTAATATAACATAAATGGATTTTTTATATTTAATATATTTTATTTTATATATTTTATTTGAATTTTTTATTAGTTAACTTTTTTCATGTAATGAATATCTGCTTTTAATATTGTATATTACAATGTTGTGATGCCTTAGCATTTTTAATTTAACTTAGCATTTTTTATTTAATTTATTTTTATTTTATTTTATTTTTTTGACCAAACTGTATAGAATTGTCTTGTTTTCTGTTTGTCTGTTATTGACTATAACATGTAAAGAATTATCAGCCTATTTGTATAGGCCAGAATTTATAAATCGGTAAGTCTCTGTGCTTTAATATGCTGTAAATAATTTTACAGTTTGGACTATGTCCAAGTTCCAAATAAAAAAAAGAGTATTTAATTTTCTGATGTGTCACAGAGTAGGCATTCCTGCATGGTTTTGTAGCAATTTATAAAAATCATTTGGGGATTGAATTTCATACAAAATGAACTATACTGCCATAGATACTTTTACTGTGATATAAAATTTTGTCTTGTAATGTACCGTAATGTAAGGTCATAAGGTAATTTAGCTCACACCACCATCCCTAGCCAAAATACAGCTGTCTGCATTACTCATCAGTAATCCTTGGGGGGAAATCAGAAAAGAAAACCTCAAGATGCTCTCACACCTTTTCAGTCATACAGATCATTGTGTTGTCTAGACAAGCAACAAGGAACCTAAACAACAGTGTGATCACGGGGTTTTGTCGTGCTTATTGTGACTACTTATCTGGAGCGTAAGAATGTTGTGCTTTTGTTGGGCGCTTGTGTAAACAGGGGTGGTGTGAGAACACAGGCTTCTAAGAGCAGGTGGGCTTTCAGAACTTACCGGAATGACAGCATCTTTTTAACGCTGATGGAGTCTGCTTTCCGGCCTGGTGCACGGCACACACAAACACTCTCTCTCCATAAACACGCTCACAGTCAAATCCAGGGAAACAATAAATAAGGGAGAATGTGCTTGATTTTCTGTATTTGCTCATGCTTTGATGTAGACCGGGTGGGGTGCGTGTGCTCGCAATATCAGATGAACCGAGCAAAACGTCAACATACACGTATTCTGACCTTGTTGTATTATCCGTTGTTTGTTCCAAACACTTGTTGTGTTTAGCAAGCAAGCGTTTTGTGTGGAAAAGGCGCAGACATCTGATAATAGAGGTTTGTTTGGTAGGTGCCTGGCGGCGGGGGCTTAATCTCAGGGAATTTCCATTATATTGAAGTTTTTTTTTCCTTAAGTCTTTGTTTTCTTTTTATTTAAAGCCACGATAAACACTGTAAACAAACAAATCTGTTTCTCGTGAACCCTTGCTGGTTTTATATACGTTTGTCTTTTATTCATGTTTATATTGCATCTGAAATGCAACGGCAGAAAATCACAGCTGCACTTTTGTTATCAAAGTGAGGAGAATTTCAAAGCTGGAATCATAATGATAGGAGACTAAAACAATAGCTTAATTCATAAAGCCGTTGACATTATTAATGCCTTTCCAGCAGGTTATTTTTTTTCTTTCATCTATTTGATATTTGTGATGGATAACAGGCATTTTCTTTCATCCTTTTTTTGGTCGCGATATTGCAGCTTTTGAATTATTCCATGGCGTAATTTAATGAGAAAGTAGATTTATGGGTTTCATTTGTTTGTCAATTCCGAAATTAATTGGGTGTTAATTTTAGCTGGCCCTCTTCAGACGTGGATGCAGGCGCGCGTGCATTACTTGGCATTCGTTGCAGCTTCACGTCTTTATTGTGGGTCACTAGTTTTGCATACATTAAAATAGCCCCCCGGCGCATTCTCATGATTACTTTTAGAGATGCCACGCATTCGCAAATTTACACCCTTCCTTTATAATTATGAAAATTTAGTACGGAATGACAGTGCATGCATAATGGCCATTATCACCCTCTTTTATGGAACACAATGAAAAAAAGGAGGGAGAACAAATGAGACGGTAAAACCTAAAAGAGACAGAAATAGAGAGAAGCTTGCTAAACAAGCCACAGCTTGTTTGTGGGAGGACTGGGTACTTGGTTCATTTATCTCTAATTTAAAGGATGATTTTAAGTATGGAGCGGTTTAGTTACACAAATGTGTTATGTAGTGTATTCAGGGTGTTTTTGGAGACAAAAATCAAATATGGGAAAGGTGTCCAGGGTTCCCTCTGTCATGAAAAACCTGGAAATACCAAGTTGATTTAAAAATTGTGAACTGCAGGATTTTTCTTCTTTTGAAAAGTTGGTGTAGTACAGATTTAAAGTGTGGTTTAGTATCTCTGATTAAATTACATATATAAAAACTTAAAATAAATAAAAATGTTTTAGATGTAATATACAGTGAGGTCAATAGGTATGTGATCCCCCTGTGATTTTGCAAGTTCTCTTATTTAGAAATCATGAAGGGGTCTACATTTTCAGCATAGGTGCATTTCCACTGGGAGAGACAGAATCTAAAAAGACAAATCCGGAAATCACATTGTATGATTTTTTTTTTAACAATTTTTTGGGGAATTACTGTCAAATAAGTATTTGATCACTTGAGTCAAACATTTTTTTTTATATTTGATACAGAAGCCTTTGTTAACAATTACAGAGGTCAGACGGTTCCTGTAGTTCTTCACCAGGTTTGCACACACTGCAGGAGGGATTTTGGCGCACTCCTCCATACATCTCTTCTATTATTGGAATGATACTCATCTTTCTTCTTCCTCCAAACACGTCAAATGGAGTTAAGACCACAGGACTTTCTCATCTGACCAGAGGACTTACTCCCATAACTCTTCTGAATCATCCAGATGGTCCCTGGCAAACTTCAGACGGGCCTGGACATTGGCTCACTTAAGCAGAGATGCAAGATTTTAAACCCTGATGTCTTATTGTATTACTGATAGAAGCTTTGGAAACGATGGTCCCAGCTCTCTTCCCGGCATTGACCAGCTCCTCCCGTGTAGTTCTGAGCTGATTCTTTAGCATTCTTAGCATAATTGATACCCCACGAGGAGAGATCTTCCGTGGGCCCCTGTCCAAAATTCAATGAATTTCATTGGCATACGCTGATTAGGATCAGCGAACTCAATCACGGCGTGAGTATAAGTAGGTCAGCCGATCCAGCGTTCTTTAGGTTTTCGATTCAAAGCCGAGCAGTTCATGCGAACGTTCTTGGAGCCATTCTACTCTGCGAAACGACGGAGAAAGGCGGGTGTTACAGCATTGCAGCGACGGTGGTTCCAGTCGAGTGGCGATAACATTTGTAGTCTGCATTTGTTTACCGAGCAACCATCTTCCCTTATTGCTTCAGCCTTTCACAAAAGAGCAAAGCTAAAAGAGTACTCACGGATTGTACGTCTTTTTAAAGACGTTTTCTTTAATGAGGCATGTTTACCATCCATGCGCTGTTGAATGTGACTGTTTCCTGACATCAGGGGACAGTCACGAACGTCATTTACATGCCTGGGCGTTCATGTTTCTCATGCAGGAAGATGACTATCTCGGAGTTACGGATAAGGCTTATTACATGACCGATAGGAAAGGGAGTCCCTTTTTCTGTCGTGCTTTCTGGGGCTCGCGCTGGCAGCGTCCACGGAGCTTCCGGTTCCAGAGAGGAGAGGGCTAGCCTTAAAAAAGTGACAGTAGAGAACTCTCCTCGGAGAGCGCCTCCTGTCGCCCGTACTCCCACACTGCTGGAGTCTCTATTGGTTTGCCTGATTAACCGAAAATGGTGTCAGATGTCACTATTGGAGCTCCCCCTGTTGATCAGATCTCAGTTACTGCATCGGAAAGAGAGTGCGGTTCTGGAAATTGGGCATTCGGTGTTTGGAGCGTTGTCTGATGGACACTCAACCATACCGGATACTGATCCAGAATTGGTCGCTAAACTTTCCCGGGTCACCAGGGGGATCGGGATTAAATGGAGGCAACTGTATCCACAGCGTCCTGAGCCTCCGAGGCAGCATGGTTCTGAGGTAGTGAGGACCACTTCGGTGCTTTTCTTCCGGAGGTGCATGATGAGCCTACTTGGTCGTGGAAGGCACTTTTTACTGCCAGGCAACTGTATCCGCAGGCTTCTACCTCCTGGCAGGGTAACCCGTTGCTCCCCTCCCAGGCCTGTAGACATTGTCAATGATGATGCTTATAAAGCCTGAGGAGAGGCTGCGTCTTCCGTACACGCTGTGGCGTGTTGCAGGTGCATCAGGCAATGAGAGCTCTGTTCGAGGGTGGCCACGATCCAGAGGTTCTTCCGAGTCTGTGCCGCGACGGACCTCGCGCTTCATGCAACGAAGGTTATGGCGCGTACCCTGGGTTGTGGGCAGGGACGTGCACAGACATTCTGAGGGGCAGGGGCTCAAGTGAAATAAAGGGCACTTCTTATAATTATATTATATTT
>JAUCNO010000841.1:1127473-1152378 GCA_032353835.1 Enteromius viviparus | reverse complement strand
TACAATATTATTTATATATCTATATATCTGTATATATATATATATATATATATCTATATATCTGTATATATATATATTAAAAAATAATATAGTATTTGATAAATCAAGCTTTGGTTCATATATGGAGCTTATGCTCGAGGTGGGATAATGCCTAAATTGTATTTATTTTATTGTATTATATGCAGTTTGATGAAGTTGCTCATATTTATATGCCTGCAAAGTGACATTTCTATAACAGTATACCAGACTACTTGCATAAAATGCATATAAATATCAGTTGTCACTCTATAATCTTACCAATGTGTCTGTGTAAGATGATATATGAATGCTTAGATTTATGAAATCTGTCAATTTATTGTGGTGGGTGGGGGGGTTAGGGTTAAAACATATAATGAAAGATATACATTGTGCAAATAAACATTCCTCAAAATGTGATGCCTCATATTTCAAGTTCTTATGTTTACTTCATAAAATCAGTAAAGCTTTCACAGCATGGACATTTTTTACAATTATAACAAAAACAAACAAACAAGCAAAAATGTGCGAGCCACCTATTAGACAACAGAATGTGTGTAGACAGCTGTGTACAACAGGTTTTTCAGCAAAGTGTGGATCATGTTGATAATTTAGAGGCAAATACAAAAATCAAACACAGCAGCATGGGCCTTATAGGGTTAATGCTTCATCTGCAGTAGACCAAGTGATTCTGGGTAATATTAGCCAACCACTACGAAATTCCAACAAAATATATGATATACAGTAGAAATCTTGTATATGCTTTTATAAAAAGTACAATGATTTAGCAACCTATGGCCTGGCTATTTAAATTGAGACTAGAAAACCGATACTAACTAAATAAACAGATATTAACTTATAATAAAGTCACGTTGTGTAAAACCTTTTAATCAAGAATTAATTTAGCTTTTATTTATTTATTTTTTTTACTTTCCCTCTTTTTGCATAATTTTTCACTCTCAAGTGGTTGACCAGCAGTGACAAGAGTGACAACATGAATACCCGCTAAACAAAGGAGACACAATGAAAATACAATGACAAACAATGGATTGTAATTATATGACATCAAGCACAAGCTTATGGCCGAGCAGCAGAAATAGAAGCAGAGGTATTCACAGAGACTCTCGTACTCAGAAGAGGTCATTAATCATGGAAATGTGGCCGTGGTTATGCTCTCCTCTCATGGAGTGACATATCGCTGCTCTTCCTGCTTTCTTTAATTGTGGCCGCTCTCCCTGCTGGGCCATTGGCTGCAGGGCTGATGGACAGGGGAGGCGGGGCTCTGGCGGGGTGCCGCTCCACGAGCCCCGGCGTTGTTTCTTTCTTTCCCTGACCATAAACAGCATCCCCCACTAACAAAACGCATGTATAGTACAGCAGTAACACTCTCAGATAAAGGTTTTAGTTTCTCTTTCAATGCTGTTATTCTCTTTTACTTCTTTTAATGTTACCCTAATTGCACCTTGAGCCAATGAAAAGCAAGATTTTTTACTTTATATAGCTCCAAAAATAACAAAAAGCCCCATAAAAGTATGGTTTTAACTCTTCTGAGGCCATTTGACTGCATGATACAGCAAACTGGTCACAAAAAGTTGATATTCACAAGTTCTATATTCACAAATTCATTTGAATTTGTCCATGTGAGGTCATATGAATTTGTATGAATTAGCCACTTATTAAAATATGCACAAATTGCTGTGAGATCAGGCTGGTACAGTATTTGCATGTCTTTTGAGTTCAACTAATCAAAATGTGTAATAATGTTATATTTGTAGCTGTAATTGAGGGAAGATTTCCAGTAAAATAATCCCTTAAATTACTCTTTCAGAAAATGTAAATGTTTTGCAACATTATATACTAATAATATAAAATAAAGATAAGTAAGATAGAATCTTAAAGTCTTTCATATTAAAAAATTACTTTTTACAACAATCTTGATTATTATAATTATGAATCTCATAGTTTTTCACTTTTTCATGACTACTGTATGATTGAGTTACTCTGATTTATTATGATTTACCATGATTTTCTGTGTCGTAAATAGGTCTTCTTAATTAACAGACTTATTTATAATAAAAAAAAAAAAGTTATTCACCCTTGTGTTTCATTAAAAATAACAAAACAACAGCAATGCTGGTTTAGAGAAACATGTCTACTGTATATAAAACTAGAAAACTACACTCTTCTATGGCATCGCTGTAAAGTATTCTTAATCATTGTGAAGACGCATTTATAAATAATATTAATACAGTAAGACATACTTGAGCTTTGATCGTGAATATAAAACCAGCTCTCTAGAAGATTTATAGTGATATATTTGTGTTCACTGGCGACATGGACAGTCTCTATGCACTGTAACACACAAGTGAGAGTTCATAATCGATGACTTTGTCAATACATTGTGTCTAAGTGTGGAATTATAGGAGAGAGATATGGCAGGAGGGAAAGAGAGACACATATAATTCGATCAGGACGTTCTGAGAGTTATTTACAAGCACATCCCACTGCTGGGATCATTTTAACACTGCATAATTTTAACAGTGACTGAAGTCCGTCTCCCAAAGCAGTGGGGGCATCTTTACCCTTAGGGCAAAAAAAACATTAACATTATTATTGTTTGAATTCTCTTTTTTCCTTACCTGTCTCCCTCCTTCTCTTCAGTAAATCAAAGGAATCATATTTATATGCCTTTCCTATTGAGTGTATAATTTCTATAGAGCTTGCATATGCAAATATGAAGGGGTTTCAAACAGTAGAAAACACATAGCCTACGTGCAATTATGTAAATTGTATTTTGTTATTCATGCAGTTATTCGCTTGCATATTCGGTCATGCATTCATTTGTGGTATTAATGCCTAGTAGAGCTGTAACAGAGGGCTGTAGGGCTCTCTCCACAGGATCATACGCTGAGACAATAGACTGATGCGCTCAAGCCGCACAGAGAGATGATAACTTGACTGGCTGCTTTTGACTGAGAGTAAAAAGAAAATGTTGCTTTAAAAGTCACACAGACTCACAACAGAGGAGGAAACAAGAGAAAGACACACGGTTTTCTTTCTCTTATTGCTTTCAGATACGGAAGTGTCCACATCTGGCATTACACAGTGTTATTCTCAAAAACTGTTTTTGGAAGAGGCACCTGCTGGTCCTCATATAACAGTGAAAAAAAATTCAGAATGTTTTTTATTGTTATTATAATTTGACTGAGAATGGAACATTAAACTTTCTTAAAAAAAAAAAAAAAAAAACTCTAAAAATGCTATAGTACAAATGATAATGCATTTCTTTTCAACACAAAGCACTTTAACTTTACCGGTTTCCCTTAACATGTTCTAATCCTCTCTCTTTCTACAGTACCATTCTTTTTTAGTCCTTTCTTCAGTTCACTGTGCCTCTGGATTCCCTGTTCACTCTCCCATCTGAGCAAGCCACAGCATGCTCTATGTTTGGCTAAACTGCGTAACAAATTCAAGAGAATAGCTACAGTCAAAGACACACTGCAGACTCCCAACAGAAAAATAATCTTTCATAATTTATGATGCCACATGGGCCCTGACACGGTAGCCTGCTAAAACCCAAGAACATCTCAGATAGTGAAAGTGTAGTGAATCAAATGTGATGTTTAAAAATGAGAATTTATTTAGATAATAATATATATTTATTTATATATATACAATAAACGTCTTATTCACTACAGAAAAAAAAACAAACCAGCATCGTGATCCTCCGCAGCAGCAGCAACCCGCTCGCGAAAAACACAAGATGCTCTATGCAATGTTGCAGGATTTTAGCTCGATTTTATATTTATCTCAAACCGTATGCATCACCCCCTGATCGTCTTGCGGTCTGCCCTCTAAATACATTGGGAAAAAACGATTCTCGAAAAAAAGACAACACAGAGGCTGCACTATCAAAAGAAACACTTTGGACACAACCACAAAATCAAGCTTCAGCTAAACAACCGTCAAGAAGAGCTGGTGTTTAACGCCCGTTAAACCCCACCTCTTCTTCCCGATTGGTTGGCTGAATTTTGTTTTTGCTTTGGTGTACATCCTGTACCCCCAGTGTTTTGCAAGATCGCACAGAGCACCTTTAATCTATGGCGGCTAATCTAAGGCATTAATAAGCAAGCGCGATAAATCATTTCCGCAAGAGGAAAACAGAGGTACATGTGAAGAAACGGGGCCTGTGAGCTCATTTCAAACCATCGCGCGCACTTGATATGTAATACACACGTAATTCAAGCACTCGCAATCATTCCTGCGCTCAATCTTCTCTCACCTGCTCATGTGAACACTGTTATTTTTGTCAGTCGTGGGGCGGGGCTTGGTGTTTTAGTTACATCTAAACAACCCTCCCCCAACAACCGCCGCCTACGACGACGATGCCATCATCCATCGCGATGTTTTACATTAGACATCGTACAATGCCAAATCGGTCGACATGGCTCAACCCTATGTAACGGTAAACAAAAAAGGTATGTTTTGTCTCAGCAACATAAAATTTATATTTAAATACTGCTTTAACATCTCTGACCAATTATTAAAAACATGACTAATTGCAAATAAAGATTTACTCGTATTATTTACTAATGATGTTGTGGTTAATATGTACACCTATATAAATAAAACAAACACATAAATGAATCAATATGCATAGCTACAGTAGATAAATGCAATGGCCAATTAAAATAAGAACAACACATTATCACAGTGGAATCCCAGAATAGCCCTATTAATATTGATCAGTGTTGTACACGGGTCAGCAGTCACCGTAAGATATTTGCTCCATTTCTAAAGATGCTTCAGAGCTTCTAACATCCTAATGAAGCTGAGCAATCACCCATCAACTGCTGTGAGATTTCCAGTATAATATGAAATAACGCTGATGGGGAGAAAGAATAGCATGATATTGTAAAGTATCTGATGGTATTACTGACTGTCTAATATTGCTTATGCTCACATGGACATCTAAATTGCAATGACTCCATTCCACAAGCTTAATGATGGCCGAGGCCGCCTGTACTTCACTTATGGAATAGATTGAATTACTCCCTCTCTCGCTCTCCAACACTCATCCACACATAAACACCCTTCTCACCTCGTTTAAGCACCACACAGTCATATAGATCATTTAATCTTAGAGATAATGACCAAGAGGGAGAAATCGCAATGAGCTTGCGTTTCATTAGAACAATTCCTTTAATTGCGTCTCTCTCTAGCTCATCCTTCTGTCCTACTTTGTAGAATCAGCAACAATGAGCTAAGGGTTCATGCACACGCTGGGTTTATTATTTAGAGTCTCAAGGAGAGTGACACTTGGGCTAAATTGCAATATTCCTCGATACAATGAGGGGCATATTGAGTGCTCTACCTCAGAGACTGTGGACAAGCAGCATCGAGGGTTTGCTTGGTTTCCACCAATAGGGTCCCAAATTGTACCATCCGAATCCCACTCCAAAGAGTAGCACTGTCCCTTTATCACACTGTTTTAATTTTTCTTATTAACTTTTGCCAATTTGTGTAAAGCTAAGCAGCCTTATGCTAAGTTATTGGACAGATCATGTCAACTGAGAATCTATTTTGCTATCAAAAGCATGCAACTTGCAATATCAAGCGCACTTTACAGTACATGAGTCAGTTTAGTCATCGTTTATCGTTAAGTCAGTGGAAACAAATCCTGCTATTTCTGTTTTTGTGGACCAGGGCCATATGTGATGAGCGAGTGAGAGTGAAAAAGACGTCTGGAGCACCGCACAACTTTTATGGTGCTTCAGATATACAGAGTTACCTAACGTCACAATAAAACTACAAGAGTTATGAAGCTTCATATAAACTTGCTGTTCCAGAGAGCATTCTGTACACATAGCGAAACTAAACCACACACAAAACTAACCACATACAAATAGACATGAGGAGATCATGATTTAATATGACCCGTTCTAAATTAACGGGTTGGTACAGTTTAGGAAAAACAAATTGAAAGTAAAAACAATCCAGGAAAGTTTAAACCAGGACGAATGACGAAACTCTTACCTCAACATGTTCAAAAGGCTCGAGCATCTTTTCTCTCTGTAGACACTCCACAGCTCACCTAAAAATAAAATATTCTGTAATTATTTAACCAGTAAGCTGTTATTGTTCCTGCGGAACGCTTTTTTTCTTTACTTAGCTCTTTTCAGTGCAACTACAATTCACAGTGACAATGTAAGGCACTAAAAGGAAAAAAGCAATCATCATCCCATACTATGTCTGATATTCTTCGGAAGCCATATAAAAGCTCAGAATGAGGAACAGTATATGAAATTCTTTAAAAATAACAGTATGTATATATCCAGCACAAACAAACAACTTTTTTCCCTTGTCATGTGCCATATTTGAACAACAAAATATATTGCATGCTCATAGAAGTTTACAGTTAACATAAACTGATGTATTCAGTAAATCTGTTAATAAAAAATATTATCACTATCACTATTCAGAAAATCAAGTGGTTTGCTGGCGGATAAATACATTAGCATCTTTTTCTCCCCCATGCAGCTCTACAAGGTGAGTTCTTATCTTCTGCCTTCAAACTGTGACTGAACACTATTGATCTAGAGCATGTTGTCATTCAAATGATAATTAGGACTAGGTTACAGGTCAGGCTAAGATCCGCTTGAACATCTGGATGAGAGTTCCTCAAGGACAATGCAAGCAGCAGGACTTCTGAACCTCTCCAAGTCGTGGTCCATTATACAAATTATCTAATTAATTCCAACACTCGGATGCACCAGCCAGCTCACTGCCCACGAAACCAGAGAGAGAACACAGCTATGGGAAAAAGTGACATAGAAATGGAATTTTTTCTGTAAAATGTTTTCATTATTTTCATATGTTGGCAAGTCAATTCAGACATCTAATACAATCAATTTAGTAGTCGATATACAGCACGTTTTGTCTGGAAATGACTTTATTAAAGGTTAATCATTGTGTCATAACAGAACTCAAAAAAAGAAAACACCTCAATTTTTTTATAAAAAGGTGACTTAAACAACAGTTTAACAATCAGCGAGGTTTAAATGTGTATAAAATTAAGCACATGCTTAACTCTCATCATTAATTACACCTTATTATACTGTATATTATTTATGTTTTTAAAGAAAAAAGTCTTTTAAACTTTCGTTTCATTATAGAAGATAATAAACAAACTAAAATGCAAACAAATTATGAATGAAAACAAAAAACACTGTAACCTTTCTTGCAAATTTACCACATACTGATAAGCATTAAAACACATCTGTGAAAGGGAAAAACAGACTAGTGTTTGCAGGTGACGATTGCCAAACAGAGATAGGTGCCTTTAAATGCATGTCTGTGTGTGTCAAGTGTGGGTTGTGGACACTGGTGGAAAGGTCTTATCTGACTTTATGTGAACATATTGTTTGCATGTTATGATGTAAATGAACAAACTAAACTGTTTTTGATCCCTGCATGCAAATACTCAAGTCTGATGTAAATGAGCGTGCCTGGGGAGGAGACGGACAAACAATGCAAATATTGCCCTCTTGTGGCTCCCCTGCTGCCAAATGCAACGTGTAAGAGGCCTCTGCTCAGCCATATCCTCTATTCACATTTTTGTTTCTGAGAGCAGCATGCAACTGTTTTAAAAAACAAACAGCTATGATGTGGTCACCATCATACTGAAACACTTCAAAAAGTACATTACTTTAGGTATTAATGTGTTAAAATCAAATCTTATGGAATGTCAATACTGTATAATGTTTCTTGTTTATTTTTGCACTGAAGCATCTCAAATAGCAATTTCTTAATGGCAGCTTAGCAGATAATTGTGTATGAAATTATTGTATTGCACAGTAAGTAGTATTAAATCAGTGATTCTCAACTGCTGGGTTGCAATTAAAAACTTTCACTGTTCGGCTCTAAAAAACACAAAATTACTGTTAAAAAATAGGATGTGCATGTAAAATGAAACCCTAATATTTGTGCATACGTGATAAATAAGCTTACTTGCTCACTTTAACTATAAGCTTGACTTCCGAGAGAAAAATCAGAAAATTTAATTTTTATGGTTGACATGCACCGAACAGAACCATAAAATAAACATATTTAAATATAAAAATAGGGGTATTATGTGGTCAGAGAATAAAATAAACCTCTGGCATGTGTTTGTAAAAGAAAGAAAGACAGACAGACCAAAAAAAACCAAATAAATTCAATTAAGAAATCTTGAAAATCCATGGAACTTTTCGAATGCAGAAAATTTTTTTATAGTCAAAAAAGGTTCTTTCAATTTTTAAAATGATCTTAAGAATGGTTCTTTTAGGAACTTTCCACTAAAAGGTTCTTTTGGCAACCAAAAATTGTCCTTCTATTTGCATCTCGGCAAAACCTTTACTTTTAAGAGTGCAGTGCAAAGCAAAATCTTTGTCCAGAGGCAAAACCAGCTGAGAAAAAAGTGACTAAATGACAAGTAACCAAAGCAACTGTGAAATGACATTCAACTTCTGAATTTAGTCCAACCTTCCCTATTGCAATGTCACTTAAAGTCACTGTTAATTATTTGTAGCGCAATACTGATAGACAAAGGTCTCCATTTCAGCTCGGAGATTCTGAAACGGGTTTATCTGTGCGGGTTATTAACCTTGACCCACTGCAAATCCACTTCACTTCCAGGGGCCTCTGGTCCCACGCCATACATTTTTATGCCCTTAAGAAGTTCACCCCAGCAAGAGCTACAGTACAGGCTGTCCCATCGCTTAAAGCGCTTTAAACTCATCTTAATTGTCACATGGGAGCCGGTGACGGACACCTTAATTGATCTGACCTTTAGCTGTGCTTTTTAATTTCCAATCCGCCTTTCATTGTTCCATCTGCCACTTTTAAAACGACATCTGGTTAACTGTACTTTACCGGGTGATCTCTGTTCGGTTATTTTTAAAACGTAATGTATGCTTCAACAGATGTTAGTTTTTATAGACTAGGAGCAAAACGGTGCTCAGATATATACGAAGTCTGCAATAGTTTCCCCAGCAATTCAAATATTGACACCAGGAATTACAAGCCTCTTGGCCGCCAGTGACTCCGCTATTATGTGAAGGCTTCTTATTTTGCAGCCTATTAGCAAACATCAATTCTGCCTCTATTTTCTTCCGTCATATGGCATAAATAAAACATAAGCCTGCAGTTTATAAAGCGATAAACATTATTTTGCAGCACAAGTCTCATTTTTACAAATATGACTGCTGTCAGCAATAAAGACAGACAATTTGCTTGAATAAATAACATACAGATGCCGTCGGAAGAAAAGATTAAAATATGCTTACTGTAAAACAATTGTGTTGTCTATTGGAAGGTCATACAGCAGAATATCATAATGGAGGCCAGTCATGTACAGTTAAGTCCTAGAGGCATTCAAGGATTATTGTTGTGGATGTATAAATAAGTCTTGTACTGCCTTAAAGCCTTTTCTTTGGGTGCGCTACTGTAAATAGGATGTAAATAGAAAAAAATTATAATCTTGGTGCATACAGTTACAGGCTCTTCAAATGATAATCTTCAGAGTTGGGGGTAACATATTATAAATACGTTAAAGTGTGTTATGTAATCATATTACTTCTGGAAGTAAGGAGAAAACACAAAACAGGCCTCAACAAATCAAACAGGCCTCGGTTTCATTACATATAAAAAAGATATATATTCAGACAGCACAAGAGAAAAACTTAATTAGAACGTATTAAAATAACAATTGAATTAAATAGAACACATAATATTGCATTATTATTTTATGTTAAATTCCAAAACACAGTTGATATTAAAATGAATTCCATTATCTGCAGTACTCTCTTCATCTCCACTTCCTCTGTCACCATGAGGAAAAAACACTAGCGAAAAGATGAGAAGCCAGAGCTTCGGTTCCCCAAACTCTTTTTCACATCCTCACACGACGGCTTGTCGATTTTTACATCCCTGTTTGAGAACTTAATTGTCTGCCTTTACATTTTCCAATAGATAAATTTCCTAAAGCACGTATTTTCACGGAGATGACTGTACCTTCAGGGGTGTTAAATTAATGGCATATAATTGACTAATTAAATGCTTATTGATTAGCAAGTTCCTAGGTGATGAGGACGCAGGAAATTACTTCTTTAACGCATGAGAAGTACCCATTTTACTCCATTCTCCATCCCAGGACTACGGGAAGAAACGGACAATAGATTCTGTGTAAAGAACTGGACCTTCCTGATATAATTTGTTTGTTGTTACAATGTTCTGCAACCAAGGATTTCGAAATACCAATGTGGTATTTTAGAGCCATATAAAATAATAAAATTACAAATAAAATGACATTTTGTCCGTTTTTACTAACTATAATGCTGTTCCATTTACTTTCTTCTATTGGAACATACGAGGTGAAAATTTTACTAATATGTTTTGGATTAAATACAATGAATGAGGACCGAAGCTTTCAAAAGCACTACAAAAGTCAATCAACAGCTTTTTGTGAGAGTCATTATTCACTGTTAATTCTTCCTGTAGTGAGTTGTTAACCAGATCATGATGAGTCCAATGAATCATTTAAACATTTTCATAAACTGAATCAACTGATTCACTGAAAAGATCTGATTATTCATTCATGAATCTGACATGCCTGCATCTCTCATGAACACACAAGGTCTGCTTCTCACACAAAGAAGGTCATTAAAACTAGAAAATGAATACAACATTCCCATTTTTATAGTACACTGCTCCGTAAACGGAAATAAGTGCATTTTAGACTTGCAATGCAACTATGTACAAATTGCAATGAATTATTGGTCATGGCCTCTTTTCCCTGACATAAATGTAAATACAGAACAGGTTAATTCCCTACGAGCTCTGTGTGTTTGTGTGTGTTTGTATTTTAGAGCAGAGAGACTTTGACATGTTTCCTTGCTCAAGGTCAGAACAGCAGCGTTCTCCAGCCACTGATGGACACACGTGGTCCCTCCAGAGCGCGTTTGCTAGTGTGCGCATTCACCCCAGAACATCTGTTCACCACCAGCCCTGACCGCTCTGATCTGACACCACCCTCGGCTTGATCGTACCACCCAATTCCCTCTCCGGGGCCAGATGGCGGCCTGCTCCCTCCTTCATACCACTTCTCGCTCTCTCTCTTTCCCTTTCACTCTCTTACCGGAGAGGTTTCTGCAATACCCGTTCAGCCACCCGCCCCACAGGTATCGCCCCAGGCTCGGGCCCTGCCACTCACTGTTGACCAGCCTCTGGTGGCTTCACTGGTCCCTCCTGTCAAAAGACAAATTGTTCGACAGCCTGAGCTTTTATGAATTCAGCCCTGAGGTCTAGGGCTCAGGAAAATAGGTTAAGGAAAATCCTTGGCCCGAGATATCCAACTTTGAGTCGGAAGCTGAGGTTTTGGGAAAAGTTGAGTTTGAGCATGTAGAAGTCAACAATGAAAGCTAGAGTTAATCACTTCAATTTGGCTACTAAATGTGCTTTGTTTCAGGCTGACCACAAAAACAGTAAGTCATAATGAAGTCAATCAAATCAGTGTATATAGGTGCTTTCAGCAGCTTGGGGAATTCAATAACGATAAATTGTTTTTTTTTGCATGCTTTATTTGCATTTTTACAGTTAATCTACAAAATAAATAAATAAGCTAATGGCTCAAACATGGATTTTTTTTTTTTTTTGGTGAATTTTACTTCACAGGGACAGCAATGTTGATACCTAACCTTTTTGATCAATAGAAAAAGGCACAACGTTCACTTTTTAATACATTTCTGTTTACCATCAGCTTCCCACATACAGTAACAGCGGAAAGCTAATTAAAATTAATTTGAATCTAAATGAAAATATATATGTTCCGGTGCTATTACAGGGCATATTAAACTGGACTGCAGTTATATATTAAAAGCATGCACTATTTTGAACCTATCTTTTAGTGAATTTGTCCCATTACTGGTTAAGAACGAGCCTGAAACTTAGAGATGCACCATATCCAAGAACATGCTAAATCAACTATGCAACACTTAATAAATAGAAAGCATTTTGATGATAATGCAGTTTTTCTTGAATCCCCTATTGTTATTGAACATTTCAATGCACTCACAATCGGTTTAAATTCCATAAAACCTTTCTTTACTGCAAAGAGCAGTTACAAACTCAATAGCTTAAAGAATTTCTTTCTGACCTGAGCTTTCAGGTATGCAGAGAGACCACCAAATCCATGCAAAAAGACTTTAATTCTGCAGTTTCGACAGATGGGTAACCTAAACATTAGGGCTGTGAATCGTTGGGTAGACAGCGAATCGATTAAATTTATGATTTATAGCTTTTCGATTCGATTCAAGAACGATTTTTGCAAATTTAGAACGATTCCGTTTGTTTCGATTTACAATTAGATTCGATTCGATTATAATTCGATTCTGCACATTTTAGGCATTTGAGCAAATAAATTCATTTTGGGGAAATTCATGACCATTCAGTACATTTGCAGCAACAGTAAGTTTTGTAGCGTTACTTAAAAAGGGACTCACTTTGAAACTTAAAGTTGAAGTTTATCAGCTCACTCCAAGTTGTAGGTGCCTTTTTTTCTTCATTAGATCCAATTTTGATATGTTTTACTCAAACTGTTGTTGTCGGTTACGTTAGTCATTATATATATCTATGAGAGGAAAAAACATGCACAGAGAAATCCAAATTAAAACATACCCCATCGTAATGATACTTTGATGGGCTAAGATACGAAACGAACTGTTTGTGTGAGAAAACGAACAATGTTTATATCGTTTTTTACCTCTTGTACACCACCATGTCCAAACGATCTGAGGGCGCACACGCATCCGGTTCATGACGTGTGCGCGCGCGTTACGGCATATTCTGCGCTTGCGCCGACTACGCCAAAACGCGCCCATCGCAATGCACATAAATATTGTTCGTTTTCTCATCCAAACCTTTGACATCATATTTGATGGCGCCTTGACAATTTCTCTTTCGTTGCCATCCATAGAGCAGACAGTGTGTATGTGAATAACAATAAACTGAACTGAATAGGAGTAACTAACATTAATCCACCGCACCACAGTAACGCAAGTGACTACGCAGACTCAACAAATGAAAAATTTACATTTATCTTCAACATTATGAATCATTATATTATCGATTCATTCGATTCCTTAATATTAAATCGATTACTGACAGAAACAATCGATTTACGATTCAAAAATCCATGTTTCAAGATCGATGCATATGCATCAGCAGGATTTGTAATCGATGCATCAAGGAAATTAATGGATTGTTACACATCTACTAAACACACCCGGGGCCTGTTCCATAAACCAAGATTAGAGTATAAGCCAGGCTTATTTCAGTTAGTCTGACTTATTGCCAGTTAATTTGTTTTAAAATATGTCAGACTATCTGCCATAAGCCTGGCTTATTTGGTAAACTTGTTGTATGGAACAGACCCCCGGTTCCTATGCAAACAGCCTGTACGCTGGGTGCTTTCTGACAGTACACATGTAGCCAAAGGCATCTGAAAAACTGAGAGTTTTGGTACGATGCCCTCCTTTAAAGGCTCTGGTAACCACAGATGAAGCACAAAAAAGAGAGAGGATCATTAAGTGGCCACAACATGAATCTTTTTAATTACTCATCCTTGCCTTAGTCGTTAAGGAGAGGGAGAGCCTTCACTGATAATCCGTGTAATTGGACAATGGGCCTCTCTCATTCAATTATTGACCAGTGGCTCTGATGGTACACTGATATCTTGCTTTGCTTGCTAAGATCATGGGACTGTTTAATCTACTGTAAGGACTGTATATCTTTATTTAACCCATATAGACACAGCATACACGTTCACTGTGAACATATGTAGAAAATAAACTATGCATATAAGGCAATAAATTCCTTGTGGTGAAATAACTAATAATATTCACAAATAGCATGCATGATAAAACTCATTCACAATGAGTCACTCTGAATAAGCTCTATTGCAACTCAAATGCATTGATGGTTTCATTGGCAATGCAGGGCCAGTGGTAATTAACCCTACTTACAAAATTCCCACCTCCAGCTAAAGCCATTTTCATAACTATTTCCAAATATGCCCCTTTTAATTGCTACACAATTAATTCACTCAAATAATTATTTCCCTGGCAGAAAAAAAAAAAAAAAACATTTACAAATTAACAGCTTTTTCTAAATCATTCCACATAATCACAGATAAATACACTAATGTTCCTCTGGAAGTCAATGTGGCATGAAAATTATTTCAGTGTGCTTGAGCAGAGATAGAGGAATATGGTTTCAGTTAATGAAAGCCTTCCCTTAAAACACTTTTTCATAAAGAAACACATTTAGGTCGATGATACATTTGTATGCTATGCACAAATACCTTTTCAGCTGGAAAAGAATCATTATGAGACCCAAACTTATACCATTTTATTTTAGTGTATGGTGAATTTTAGCACCAAGACGATGTATCTGGAACAATAGGTGATCATTTATGCCGTATGCTCTCAATGCGCTGCTGTAGGGCCAAAGTACAGCATGTCATTCACTACAAAATCAATGCTGTTCTCTGCAATGACAAAAGTGTCATTTTTCAGAAAGACGCAAAATGTAAGAATACCTAACCTGCCGTTAAAACTAAAATAGATATAGATAACGGAAGATGTAAAAAGTCTCATTAATTGTGTTCATTACTGCTTGAAACTTATTGATTTTAACAAAGCAAGGGGTTCAAGTAATGTATCTAGTAAAAGCTATTCTCTCTGCCTTGAAGCACAGCGTAATCAACAGATTGTTAGACATGCATTTTCTGTGCCTATGACAATGCCTGATATATGGGGTCGATGAGAGTGTTCCTAATCCATCCATTGCTACAATTTATTAACTTATTATAATTGTATACACAAACATTGTGGTGATTTAGGTGACACAGTGGAAAGATGAAATCCGTTTATATTAAAAGGGGTGCTCACCCCTGAAACACAGAGCTGGCAACACCTTTCAACGGCTGCTTTTAACAACATGGTTATTGTTTTATTGATCAGGATTTTATTACATATTTGACATCCGTGTTATGTGTTAATCGAACAGCGTATAATTTTCTGACACATATTTTACGAGATTACGACCGCAATTAATTTAATAACTATTATTTTTTTTTGCACATTCCTGTCTGAGCGTGGTTTGTGCTGGAGTGGACCGTTTGTCTTGTGGGTATTGTCAGTCATGTATGCGCTCTCTCGACGGGCTAGTGCATGACCCGAACGGAGGGGACGGAAATGGCCGACGGTACACGCTCCATGGATTCACCTCCACTCCTCTATTCTCGCTCAGCCTTCCATCCTTTTGTTCCGGGGAGTGATATCACTATTAACGGGGCCATTCATTGACACACAATTCCACCACTCTACACTTAAATGTTCCCATTTTATGGGAAAATTATACGACGGCAAAAGCTTCACTCCTGTGTACTTGGGTAATGTGACATTTTTCAGCGAAGGACGAGTTAACCTATAGGGTAAAAGAAGAGAAAATGTGTCAGAAGAGCAAAAACTAGCATCAATAATATTAATTACAGTGCTTTTCTCGCACCTGTGCTACATTTATTGAAAACACAATATTGGTTCTGAAAAGCACAGTACAGGCAATCGCTGTGTACTAAAGTGAGAAATAAGGCAAAAAAGAAAAAAAATTTATTCACACAAAAGGAAGAGACAAAATCAGCATGTGCTCTCTGTATTTCTCAAGAGTACATTTGCTGAAGGTTGCAAAAAACTGTATCTGAACCATTAATTAATTTGTTCATCTCATTCTTTATAATTGAAAGATCTTATTAGCCCAGATAATAAAAGCTCATATACTTTCCCACCTGAACATACAGTCGGCACTGTGTGGACCTCAAACTCTTTAGTGGCCTTGTCAGCAAATGTATTATTTGGAACAGAGCAATAGGTAATAACTTGCAGGTTTGTCAAACTCATTTTCTGTCTTTTTGAAGTCTTCACAGCGCCTATGTTCTGCAATAATCAGCTTTAAGACCTTGAGTGTCCAAAGGTCCTTCGAACAACTGTAGAATAATTGTTCGTCACAGGTATTTGAAGTCCAAATTGCTTAATAATCATAAATTTAAAATCAAAATACGGTGACAAAGACTTAAAAGCAGAGTTCTGGTACTTTACAGTTAAATGAACCATTAGCAGTATTAATCACTGAACAAAGGCAGTTGTAGTCATAATTCTGTCTAACATCTGTCAAATTATGCACCATCTCCGAAAAAAAGAATCACAAAAAAAAAAAATCATAAAAAATTATTTTCTCTGTCTTGCCATATTGCTTAATGTGATTAGCAATTAGCAAAAACAACAACCACTTGAGGCACATTTTCAGGCCAACACTGAATGCATTTTTGAAAATTTCTTGTATTTTTGTACTTTATTGTGTTATACACATTCGGTACATTTCATACACTTTCAAGAACCTCTAGCACAACTGTACAATTCTAAGCTCCATTTAACACAATTTGATTAAATTAATTAAAACGATTCTGCTCCTATTCTGATAATTTTCCCCTCAAATCCCCAGAAAATATTTTTTTTAAAAAGTCTGCAGATTCTGCCTGGTCCTGAACATTTGTACCAAATAGACTAAATGGCATCCTTATCTTATAAGAGACACCTATTATTCTCAAATCAGTTTGAACATTTGACAACAAGCGAGCAGTTGGTCGCACTGCACTGTTAAAATCATTTAATGAACAGTTTGGCACATACACACCTCCATTAAAAGCACATTCGAGCACAACAGTCCAAGGTAAGACATCAAACAGACCCAGGAACACAATAAAGTGCTCACTGTTGGAACACGCCAATCAATGAATGCCAGCTGTTGTGAACGTTTACATTGCACTAGAGGGCCTTTACTCTTGTTTTGTACTTGTGGTATGCAGTCTACCTTGAGTGACGAGTATTTGAGACATATCACATTAAAAGATACAGGGGGACATGCTTCAGATTTGTCCCAATTAACCTTGTAATAAGATGTATCAAAGGCCTTATTAATGATGGTAATGAGAGAGATCATTTGACGGTGTATAAAAACAGTGCTGTATGAAGATAAGCCTGCAGCACTAGTAGACGGAGGGAGACCACACTCATGAAAATGTAGGACAAAAGAGATCCTTACCAGCAAGGACACACACACATAGAGGGAGAGAGAGAGAGAAATACAAGGCTAGCATTGTGTTACCCTTGACTTAAAGTATATATGAATCAAGGAGCTTATTATCTGGTTGACACCATAAGAGAGTTGTTCCCTCCTCAGCACTACTTAGGGCTCACCTTATAATGTGCCTGCGCTTAAACCCAATCATAATCCGTCTTACGCAATAACAACAAGACAATACTTTACTGAGAATATCTGATGTCATATCATAATTACACTAATGGTAAAAGCTCTCTTAGCAAAAAAAAGAAAGGAAAAGTGCATTTTTACTTGTATAGTTAATTATTTTCTGCTAAATGATTGGCGTTGGTTTTGTTTCAAAAAAATTAAAAAAATTGGCATAATGAAGTCAAAGATACAGAAGAATTGTGTATGTCTATACATATGAAGACATATATAAAAAAGAAATGTATAAAAGTTCACAAAAAGACAAAAGTGACTACAAAATATCTAAGCAGGTTAATATAATCTGCTCCTCGGTCTGGAATATCTATATTCTACTAGAATATCCATTTAGTGCCAAGACCTTATTGCCAAGAATATCAATAATTCAAAAATATTCATCAAAGATGATCATTTTGACTTTGACATCTAATTAAATAAAAAACAGAGAGTCAAATAGTCTGCCTTCAACCAATGTGGGTCTATCAGCTAATAGAAAAAAAATCTATTTAGTCATTTACTGGGTTGAATAACTTCAAGGGTTTTCAGAGCCCCCCTTGGATCGCCCTGGGAATTCCCAAGTGAAGCCATCGCCTTAGGAAACCTTCACTTTCTTTGTTTGAGAGAGAATCCCCAACAGATTTAAGTCATATACTGTTTAACTTCACCAAATCCAATTTCCTCCTTTTCTCATATTCCTGTGATATTTTGGAGTATTGTGAGGCCATTTATCTGTAGTCTTAATTGGAAATTCTGATATCTATTTTGACTGTCCTTGGGAGGGATATTTCTTTGTCGTTTTCACTGGAATAACCTGGCATGATGGCCTGGTCACATAGCTGTCCTCAAACATTTGATAGAAGCTGACAAAACCGGGAGATTTATTGGCATTATTAGGAGCATGATGACATCATAACCTTGTATGGAAATCGAGGAATTATCTGTGTTAGATAAAAGTGTTGGAAACCATTGAAAACTTAAAAGATGAAACGTGTTCATTTCAATATGTAGACACAGCTGCTTGTTGTCCTATTGTGCAAACTTTTAAAAAATGTATGTTTTTGCAAGGTCATGATGCCAATTTTGCAGAAATTACACCCAAGCTTTAGAATCCTTCTAAGAGGCTTCATTTTACTCCAATAAATCCATTTAGAATCTTAACTATGAGTCTATCAAAGTCATTCTGTTTCAACTCATCCATCATCATGTAAATCTAAGGACTGAGTGTCTGTGTATGGGGGATGGGAAGCTATATTTATCATTCAATTTAAAGCAGCAAGGTTTTTCTCCTTTTATACAAATGAATTAATCTATTTTTGTCATTACGCATAATGTATTTCATTACTGGAGGATAAAAGAGGGGTTAACTCATAAATAATTTAGAGGAAGGGAATCTGGTTGCAGTATAATTAATTATCAACTGGATTTAGAATATGACTCCATGAATGATCATTTTATCTGTCTTTGTCCCAAGGTAAGAAGGACATGTTCCATGAGACAGATTTTTTTTTTATGAGACAGCATGTTTAAACATGTCTGACCTTTTACAAAAGCCTGTATGCAAAAAACCAAATAAGTATATATGCGTTTTATGTTGTCTTTATGATGTATAGCTTAAAAACACAGCACTTACTCAACACTTAGATTTGAAAAGGCATCTGGTCCAGTCTTTCACGCATTCATATTTTTTCCATTAAAAGGCCCTCTGTTCTGTAAACATATGCAAACAAAACTGATTAAAACTGCATATCATTGCTTGTTGGTCTTAGATGATATATAGCCTTAAAACCTTGCAAAGTTTCATACATTTCTGAATCGAAACTTATTAGGATTGCAATCCTTTAAAGTATTTTTTTTCTAATTTTTGGAAATGTAACATAAACAGTGCTGAACCTACAACATTTGTGTTTGTAACCAAAAGTAACCATATACTCTGACTATTTTCCCTCAAGCCAATTGAATGTATTAAAGTAGTTTTTCTCTATCGACTGCATTAGATGAGGGATCTGCTAGACGACAAACTGCCATTTCATGATAATCATTATGGCACAAAGGAACATATTGCAATAAATGGAATCCTTGTGATCTGAAAATAATCTGTATCCCGCCTGTTGTATCCAGCATGCAATATTCTTCCACGGGGTGCTCTTCACACTTAACCAGCACTCGCCGTTGAAGAAGGCATCTGGCACGGTCCACTTCCACAAACATTCCCACATCTTAATTTTTCAATTAGCAGGCCCCTTGTTCTCTAAACATATGCAAACACAGCAGGGCATCCTTTAAAATTCAACTCTAATCTGCAGGCTAGTTAGAGTAAATTGGCAGGCTTGTAAACCTTGAGAAATCTGAATAGAGCTCATTATCAGTTCATCTCTGCTGACTGGCTTTTATATGAGAAGCATGTGTTGTAAGCTGAACTATGATTGTTTTTGTGTGAATAGGTATGTGTAGACATGTTTGTGTAGAATGAAAAAACTGGTGAACTTTACTGCAGTAGTGCTACAGGCTACAGCATAAGGCTCTGAATAAAGAAGTCTTTTTTCCCTGTTAAACTCTGTGAATAATGCTGGAAGACAGTAGATTCATAATTGGGTTTTTCTTCAACTTATGACACTTTCATGTCCCAAGGGTTGATTTTTATTAACACTTGCAACTTTTTTCTTTTCTTTTGTTATATCCAGTTCACATTCAAACTGCAAAGTTTTTATCATACTTTATTTATTTTGCAGATACCTTCTATGTATAGATTGTATATCATCACAGATTTATCTTACAATATGAAAACTCATAATAAATGAACCATTCATCTTTAAAAACCACAGTAAAAAGAGCAAACCTAATAAATGATATTTTAACATTTAGATTATGAATATTATTTAATCTGTTTTTACCTTTTCTTTTTAGTGTTGTTATTTAGGCAAATTTAGTAAATAGTGGGAGTCTTTTATTTGTATAATTTAGTAAATGGAGTAAAAAAAGAGACTTCTTCAAAGCCCAAATGCTGAAAATACTTCAAGAAACAACCAATTGTGAAAAAAGTGCGACGTCTTCTAGAAACCTTAGCATCAAATATGCATATGAAGACGTGTTTGAACATGAATAATGAGATCTACCACTAAATTAATCATCACTGAATATCAAAAATTATAAAACGCGACGGTACCTTGATATTTTGTTGTCAAACATAATACACGTCACGACGTCGTCTCTAGACTTGGGTGTGTCACACGTCAATCAAAGTTGCTTCTCTCTTTAAACCAGCAGTGACGACTAGCGGGAGTGTGAGAGAAACGAAATCCTCCCATTTGTTTTGACGCCAGTACTTCTGTAATTATCAGTCTCACTAACTTTCTTTATGACTAATCATTAGTAAAAGAGCGACGTACGGCTTGATCTGCTTAAGTGCGATAGGAATCATTTGTGTGTTTCTGAAGGCGTGTCGCGCATCTTTAAATCTCTCACGTTTTATATTCTCTTTATATTCCCGTCACTAAGATAACTGTATATCAATGGTAAGTTTTCATACACAGCTTTAGCAGTGTCTTTGTACTTTTTTCATATATCGGACCATAAATGACAACTGTTTTGATATTACACTGTTAGACAGATGGCTGGACAAAAGTCGGAAATCGAGCTTGACTTGATCAAAACTGGAGAGAGAAGCTCTTTGGTAAAAGCTGGTAAGTTAAATAATAACCAACATGCTCGTATATGAGTATAATACACTGAAACGATTTGGTTTGGTGCATGACATGTTGACAACACTGTTTTCTCGCTCATTTTGAGATGGTTATTGATTAATGCAACAGTGCATTAGCTTTCACAGGAGTTAGAAATAGGTGAATCCTGTCCCCTGGATCTGTTTTTATCCGTTTATTCACTATGAGCATTCCTTTTCCATTCCCATAAACAATATAGTTTTTATGATGGTGTAGTATGCTCAGATAAGGGAGACCGGGGCTAGTTGTCACACTGCCTATTACTCCATAGATCCCCACATTTATTTATCAGAAAGTCTTGTTTTAGAGATTATATCATGCACAATATGGATATGCATGACAGCTGTGCTGTGATTGTGAACAGCTGATAATGGCACACCTGAGAATCTGCTCATTTCGAAGCTGCTGTTTAAATCCTGCGACTGTGTCGTCAAAGAGCATGCACTCTGCTGTAATAAAACACGAAAGATTAATCTTCTCCGTCTGTCATATCATAACACGTTCACTTCACAAAGCGAAAACGCAGCGAAGACAAACCACAGAACTTTCTGGAGAAACATTTTTATCCTCTTTTTCTAAATTATTCAACCTGAAGGAGAGAGAGAGAAGAAAAAGGCCAATACAGCCCAAAGCCGTTTTCATTTGTCTTTTCCCTTCTCTTTTTTATTTTGGACTAACAATGCAGATTCCTCTACGGAAAATATGTCCCGTGTGTTAATTAATCATAAGACATTAAATGTTAAATAAAAGAGAGAAAAGCACATTGAATAATTCATTTGGGATAGGTGGAAGAAAAAATAAACAAGGTAGTGCAGCCAAAGCAATGATTCATTAATAGTTTGCATTCAGATCTGGCAGATTCATTATTGAATGATTTCTGGGCTCACTTTGAGACCAGTGAGAGCACAGGAATACATCTCAGCATGTTTTCTAGACAGGCCTTGATAAACATTGCTTCAGGATGAAAGAACTTTTGAAATGAGAACTGACACGTTGGATTAGAGAACATTGATTCCTCTGCATATATAGTGGTAGATTTGTTACTGAGAGGGATGTTTAGAGTATTTAAGAGTGATGTATCTGAGCACCACAAAAATTACACTTTCTCCTTTGACCAGTAAATGTGCAGAGACATATATACAAGTGAGCTTTCCAAAACAAAAAAGGCACTTTTTAGAACAATGCTGTCGATTAATGAAATGCTGGATTCTGGCTCAGACAATGGCATGAGTTTTTAGGGAGTGAATATAGAGTGCCCACCCACTTTTTCTTGGTTTCAGAAGTAATTTGCTATTTAATTTTTCCCTTAGGGATATTTCAAAAGTCTTTATTAAAGAGTAATAAGCTAAAGCAACGAGCTATTCGGTGAATCACGACATCACAAACTTTGATTTGAAGATAAAATGTGTGCACCTAATGGCTTTAATAATGATTTGAATATGGATGCTGTGTAGATCCATTATTTTTTGCACTCTTACAGTGAAGGTGAATAGGGACCAGTTCAGTGAAATAATAAATTAAGACATAATAAAATTTCTCCATACATCTCTGACACTAAATGCAAACTAAAGTCACGTCATACAGTAGCTTTATGTTCCCTGTTTTTTTTTTTTTGGATTTTTGGAACATTTGGATATATGCTATAAATATCTCATGTAAATCCATACAGGTTTTCACATTATGACAGAATGTTCCTTTTTGGATAAACTTTTCTTAGACATTAGACGATTTTATTAAAAACGTTGTGTACTGTATAATCTCACTTACTAGGTAAACATAGATTAATATTTTGCCTAATACATGTAGATTATTGAATAATTCTCTTTTGCAACAACAGAGGTATCCAGCACAGCACCTGGAAGGCTCTCACCCATTCCTGAGCAGGATCCCTGGGAGAGAGAAGCAGAAACCAGCTCTACAGAATTCACATACTCCTTATGCTCAGTGGACAGGTACAGCACTGCCTCCTCCTCCAGCAGCTCTCTGTCTGACTCCCAGGAGAGAGGAGGTGAGTCACGCATCATCACACCTGGGTTTCCGGATTGGCCAGCTTCTACTTTCCCAGACCACCGTACTGCCCTAAAACGCTCTAATATGAATACTTACAACATCAACTGCCACCGCGAATTGTCTTGTATTAAAATTCAAGCTCCTAATTTTCTCTCAAATGAGCACTAGTTTTATACACTATCATTTTTTTAAAAAATCCTTTGATTTTTATTTTTTTTATATATATATATAAATGTATGTGTTGCCACAAGCATATAATTATGCATTTTTAAATGGTAAATTATTAAAATCGATCTATAATTCAAAATGAAAACTAAGGAAACGCATGTGATTTTAAAGCTGTCTACATCAGTTGAATAGCTGAATTAAGCAGCACATTAGATTAAACTTACATATAGAGATGAATTATTAAAGCCATGCGCAGAGAACTTTGCATGACTATTATGATTCAACAGCGTTTTCAATATGAAATTAATTAGAACAATATATATCCCCTCATTCAGCCGGTAGGTTCAGATGAGTTAGGGTGCAGTCATTATGTCGCAGTGTCGAGGTTTACACCAGCATTATAATGCTTTTCCTGGTACAATATTCAGGGGTTAATCTAATTCCTTCTTTTATGTTCAGATGCAAGGATATTTTGTCCCGCATTATGCTCAAATCTACTTAAAGTCTTGAAAGCCCCATTTAAAGCTTGGGTTATTTTTATTTTTTTTACACAAATCCCTGGGCTGTGTGGATTTTTTTATTTTTTTTTAAACAGACCATCACATTAAATCGACTACATTAAAACCACCCTAATTTTTTGATGGTGTGTCATCCTCCTGTTTATGTAATCACCTGGAAGCGCCTGTAAAGGAAAAACACCTATACAGACGAATGATAATTGATTACATCTCCACACAGCTCTATTCCCTCTCTCTTCGGAAGGAAAAGGTGATTCAGTAAATTATGCATGTGTACAGAAGTGCCCGGCGAGAGCTGGGAGGCTTTTAAACTGTTGTATACAAGAGGTGCGGACAGACTCCAGGTCATTAAGGGCCTTTGAGTGTCTATCCCCATCAGCCAAGATCCCAAGGTAAGAGTTTTCAAAGAGACATTTAGCTTCTCTAACACATGTAACACTCTGTGGCCTTTTTAAGCTCTTGGCATGATCGTGTCATATCATTCCGAGCATTTCTGACATTGTTTCTTTTTGTGCTTTTTGACATATGACAGCATGTGCATTAGATATATTTAATCATTTCGGTTTTAAATGGGTGCATATTGTGATATACTGTTGTAGTCATAAAGTGTGTCTGTTAATGTTTAAAATGTTTCAGCAATTTTTTGTCCAGTGTTTTCTTTGTACATTACAGGGTGTTTCTTTGACTATGGCTAGGCTACTTTGGCCTTGTAAAAACACATTTCTCTTGCTAGTTTATTTAATTTTCCCACTAACAATGTCTAGAGGTTTATATACAAGCGTCCCAAAAGAATTATGTCATTTCTTTCATATTTCAGATATTTCCATCACATTTTGTTTTAAAACATGCAGTGATGGAAATAAACAGCAGGGGATATTATGATGAAACATTTTTAGCCTTCTGTTTAGAATTTTACAGTTAGCATTTTCTAAATAAGCACCAAAATGATAAAGTATTGTTTTTTGTGCATAAGTGCATTTCTGCATAAACACCCAGAGCTAGGGTTGGGCGATGTCGACCATTTGGCATCGTACGATGTCTAATGTGAAACATCGCGATGGACGATGGCCCCACG
>JAUCNO010000841.1:1071590-1094732 GCA_032353835.1 Enteromius viviparus | reverse complement strand
ACCCCAGAAAAAAGGGCACTTTCTCTCCAGGAATAAAAAGGGCAGGTGCTCAAGCCCCCTTTTATGTCTATGTGTGCCTGAGTAAAATAATGCCTTTGCTAAAAAATATATAATAATTAAATTCAAGTGTTAATTTGGAAAAATATTGTGAGCAAAAAAGGACTGTTTAAATTTTTTGCAATGCGCTCTGTTACTGCATATAGTTTTTAAATAAAAACTATTTATTTTATTATTTTCTTTTAGGTACAACACGACCAGCCCCACTCCGTATGACCAGATCCGTCCCACTCTCCTTAATCCGTCAAAGGAAAGTGCTTCTGTGTCTGATACAGAGAGCCTCCCGAGCCCCTGCACCTCCCCTCCTCAGCCCCGCAGACACTACGGCGAGTCCATCACCAACCTGGGCAAGGCCAGCATCATGGGTGAGACAGAAAGAGAGGACATTAAAGGCGTCTGCAAGAGTAAAACACTTGCTGGGGCTAGCAGAATGTAGTGTGCAGTGTAGGAGTAGGATTACGCTTCCCAAATACTCAGATAATGGCAATCTGCCTTCAATTACTGTGTATCTGCAGTTTATAGCTCTTGGTTTTAGTGCGCAAAGCGATAAATAGAAACAGCTCAGCAAAGCAATGGATCAATAGGAAGCAAATAGGAAGTGTCACAGAAACAACTGGAGATTTGTAAAACCCCTGAGCAGTAATGTATGTTGTAAGACTAAAAATGTTTACAAATATGAACTAAGTTATCAGAATTACTGCTTAGATTTAGATATATTATTATATTTAAAGTGGCAGTCTATAAGTTTTGCGCCATTGTTGCCGTCTGTGTTTAAACAGTCTAATCTCTAATTGTCATAGCATTTGAATTTCATATTATAAAAATCCTCAAATAACAAACTATGCTCCCTCCCTTTAAAATACAGATCTTGTGTAAACCCAGACTATCTGTAATCAGAAGCACATTTAAAACTGGAATATAATTTCAATTAATTTACATGTGTTTCATATAATCTTTCTGGATTACAATCCGCAATCAGAATAATTGTTATTCCAGCTGCTGTGAGAATAGGCTATAATTAAATGATCCTCAGGCGGAAGAATGGGCCTTTGAAAAACTGATTCACATTAGATTTGTTTTAATTAACTCGTTAAACCGACAGCACTTATACAAATAACCTTTTTATACATTATACTGCATGTGCCAAAGCAATCCTTATTTCTGAAATAAGCAGGTTTCACAACGAAGTAATGTTAACTGTGCATACTTTTTTTTTTTCTCCAGGAGCGGCCAGTATAGGTAAAGGCATTGGTGGTATCCTGTTCTCCAGATTTTCCCGCTCTAGTGGACAGGTTGGCGGTGTGGAGGAGGAGCCATCAGACTCTGAAGGAGGGGTTTGTGAGAAAGGGGAAGATGGCCGGCCTGTGGAGTTAGACGATAAAGTTGAGGAAAAGACAGAGGAGAAAATCGAGACAGGAGACACCAGCATGTCACAATCAGCCTCTGCCATTATGGATAGCTCCTCCTGTAAGCACCATCTACACAAAGATGTCACTGCGCAGTTTGATCATTTTCTCATTACTCGTAATTTCAGTATTTTGGTTCAGAAAACCTACATCTTTGCAGTTTAGCACCGCTAATATTTAGTTTTTACTGATAATTTGATCCTTTATTATAATAGAAACATGCTTCTATATTAAAAAATAAGGTAAGGTAATTGTAAAATAAGGTTTAAAGTACGAAATAATGTAACATTATGAAATGTAAAGTTGCATAAAGTGTGAGATGCAAAATTGCAATATTTAATTTTAAACCACATTTAAGTTACAAACTACCAATTTGATGACAAAGTCAGAATTCCAAGAAATAAACACAGTAGCTGTGTTTCCATTCACCTATTTTATAAAAAACTTATCTTTAACTTTTTATCTGATAAGAAAAAATGTGCATAAACTACAATGGAAACATTTACCTTATAAATACATCCATGTGCACTGGCAAAGTCGCGTGATTTTTCTCTATGAGATGGAATAACTTGACTAACAGCAACCGATCTCTTTCACAGCATCTATATGTTGTTATTCTGAAAAGCTTAGTGATATTTAGTGACACAGTTTTTTTATTTATTTCACTCGTGGAAACAGCGCTTTATTAGCATTTGTTTTATGTGATATTTGAATCCTTTGAAACAAGTCGATTTGTACAAAGCTCAGTCTAGAAAACTGGGGTGTGCTCTTACTGGCCAGCTATCATGTGATTGGCTGAATACTACAAGCATGTGTGGCGAAAATGTTACGCCTCCTACTATAACGTGATGCTGCATCCTGGCGCTATGTCACCAAAACAATAAAACAAGGTATCTGTTGCATCCAGTGGAGACATATTTACTGATTATAACAACTTTGTACTGTCTTTATACGCGTCCCGTTGCATTGCACCTCGTAAACATAACACCATGTCTGCATTTGTGATCGGGGAAACGACAAACGAGCACTACCCTTCACTGCTCAAAACTCACATTTGAATAGTAAGTAGGAGATTCTTTTATTAAGAAAACTTAACTTTTGAGACAGAAGTGCCAGACTGTCCTTGCAGTGGTAAAATTGCCTTTCTAGTCTCTGTGCACAGCCAGCATAAACTACTCTGCAGGTTTTAGGAGGTTTTCACATTCACAGTTGCTCCGGAACATGGCACAGGCAACAATACTGCATTTTCTTCTTAAATCCAAGAACGTTTGCAAGTACAATTGCAAGATAAAGCAAAATTGCTAGATAAAGTAAGAAGTCACTGTGTGAGGTAAAAAAGTTGAAATTATCAAATTATATGTTAGATCATAAATATGCTCATTCATATATATTTATATAAAATTCACAATTGCGAGATATAAATGTATATCACAATTTAAGATATAAATTAACAGTTTGAAAGTACCAGCTCCAGGAAAGGAAGCAGATATAATAAATAAAGTCACAGTTAGGAAATTATATATCAATAAGATATTAACAATTCGGAGCGCTACATTTGCGACACCTAAAGTTACTTTGTGTGGTTATAAATTCAAACTGTATTCAGATTCAAACATTGCAATTATGATAAAGTCGCAATTGCAAGAAATAAAGTGACAGTTTGAAGATTATTTTTACACTGAGACTGAAACAGTTTTCATAAAAAGTTTCAATGATTTGTCAAATTTGCTTTTGAGTAGAAAATCGAAACCTCCTTAGCTTACCTCCAAAATATATGACAATGACATTGTTTTTATGACTGTTTTGCAGTTGAGCTCGAGAAGCGCATCGACTTCGAGCTGAGGGAGGGCCTGGTGGAGAGCCGCTATTGGTCAGCGGTGACGTCACACACAGCCTATTGGTGCTCCCACGACGTGGCTCTGTTTCTGCTCACGTTCATGTACAGGCCAAACGAAGCCAATGACATGCCAGAGGACAACCCTGAGTCGTAATATGAACTCTCACACAGCACCACTCTTGATCACTCCCTCAATTTAGTTTAGCAGACCTTGTTCACTGTGCATTAGAGATCCTGTTTTTGCCTTGTTTTCCTGAATTTAGAAGCACGCCCATGGAAGAGACCTACTCTCTCTACTACATCCCCAGATTAGGATTGTTTTCACCTCGATCGGGATGGTGGTAATGATCCTACTTCTTGCAGCTTGGAAATTCTGACCATTCCCAAAGCTGCCGACTCTTCATATTGACTGATGTGTATTGACTTAAGTTGTGTATAGTATGACAAAAATCTGCTGAATTGGAGGTTCACAATCAGAAGGGGTTTTTTGCGAAGTACATAAGATGTGTTTTCTTGCCTATAAATAATAGTTTTGAAATTTTTTATAAATTAAGCATAAATATTATATGTTTACATTATTTGGATGAGAAAACACAATCTGCATCACTCCTAAAGGTGGCCAAATATTGATAGTTGATGGGAGCAGTGCACATAGATTAATTAAAAGAAAAATAACTGAAACAAATGGTTTGCCTAAAAATATAGATTCTGTCTTAATTTTTTTCCCTCTCAATGTTGTTTTAAACCCTTGTAATTCAGTGGAATAAGATCTTTTGAAGAATTGTACCAGTTGTTTTTTTTGTTTGTTTACATTGAATGGAGACCAGTGTTATTTTAGTATGGTTGATATATATAGTTTTTATTTATTTGTTTGTTTTCATTCTAATTTTAGTACTTTACTTTAGGTTTAGTATTTTTTATGTATTTTTGATAGATTGTTTTTAACAAGAAAATGGAAACATAGCTGTAATGAAATGAGTTTACATTTTTTATATTTTATTTTATTTTATTTTATTTTTTTTACAGCAATAACCCAGGTGCAAACTGAAGCTTTTTAGCTTAAAGTCTCAAAACACTAACCCCCGGTTTCACAGACGAGGCTTAAGCGTAGTCCTAGACTAACTTTAATTTTGAGCTGTTTCAACTAAAAAAAAACTTGCACTGATTGATCTTAAAACATGGCAGTGCCTTTGTTTTAGTCATACGATGCACACTGACGTTTTTTTTTCTAAGGCATGTTTATGAAAATTACTTCAATATCCTAATTGTATTATGGCCTAATCCTGGCTTAGACTAAGTCCTGTCTATGAAACCGGGCCTAAAAGTTTCAGAAAAGTTGAAATATTCCAAGTGAATTTAATGTGGAGAACAGATTTGTCATTCTCTTAAGAATGTTAACATCTGCCCTAACTCTCCTTTCCACAGTGGATTTAGATCTTAACTGATGTAGGTGACAAAAAAAAAAACTTTGGATAATTCAATCAACCGAGCTCAACTCACTGAATCTTTGATCCGATCATAGTGTTTTAACAGAAAGTTATCAGTGAATAACCTCTGACCTTTCAGTCTGATTCTGAAACTATTTTCTAACCTCAGAGGACTTGGACCATAGTTATATGATCCCTTTTGCACCTTAAAAGCCATTTATTGTAACTGGAAAGATCTCAAAAGCATCTTAAACCCAAGTTGATAGTAGCTCCATTTATGCCAACGGATAAACTTGCTTTTGAGAAACGCAGCTTAAAGTATTCTTCAGAATTTCTCCTTTTGTGGAAGTCAAACCGGTTTGGAACATCATGTTGAAGATCACAGAATTTTTTTATTTCTAGGTAAACTGTTCCAGACATTTCCATTCCTTTTCCTCCTTCTCTTTCCAACACAATTGAGGCATTAGTTTCTCTGCACTCGCATGATAGACACTGAAATCTACTGCATATTTGAATGCACTCTTTGCTATGATCACCACTCAATTTAGAGTTTATGCTTTAACGTGCATGAAAGACAAAGTCTGGATGTTTTCCGCTGAGGCTGTTAGAAAAGCTCTTTACTACTGGATCTCTTTTTAGTTCTGTCCAAGTTGACACGCGTGGCATTCTCTGCAATCGGACATATCAAGCATTACTCGTCATGCTGTTTTCTAATGTATTCCAGCATTACAGTCACAAAGACATTGCCGTTTTAAATTAATACCATCTTTTTTGTGTCACGTCCATGTTTTCTGTAATCATTTTGTATGTTTACAGTAATCCTGATAAAATGACACCCCCATGCCTTTACGATGACGAGAAAAGCACTTAACATGTCTCCTTACCTCACCCTTGAATGTGCCAATAAACTGAAAAGTGCGATCTTCATCAGGCGTCAGAGGGAAACGTCTGCATTTATGTGCATATTTATCAGAACTGGACTCCAGCGTTGTCTTTATGTTTAGCTTCAGTGAACACAGAGCTGTTTCTCTTTTATGAACCTCGTGTTTTTCATTAAAATTGATATCTACCGCCTGTTGTGTCTCATTCTGTTAATTGCTTTTAAATTCTGGCTTTAGAGGTAATACAGGTATCAGCTGCAAGCAGAGTTTGCTACGGGCCTTTATCAGAATAAATGGAAAACAATCCAACTTCATGAATCTCTGAGGGGGATTTAGCTTTAACCATCAATAATGAGTCATCAAATAGAGACACAGGAGCTGTTGTTCTCAGCTGGGGGTGTGACCCAATAAACAGGTCAGCAATACATTTTTAAACTGGAAGGGTTACATGTTTCCATACATTTTGTTGATAATGTCAAATATGTATTTTATCAAAATAAAATAAAGCCATGTTTGGGTATAAATCCACCTGTCTTTTGATAATATGCCAGTACTGATACAATACTTGGCAGTTTTTGTTGTGTGTTAAACTGCAAATTGCACTTGCATGTTTGGGATCATTTTTTAAAATGAATACTACATTTATTAATATATTTTATAACATTTTTATAATTTTGCGAAAGATTTCTAATTAAAATGAATACTGTTCTAATTATCAGATCAATCAATCACTTTTATTTATAGCACTTTTACCAATATAGATTGTAGCAAAGCATTGAACATTTTCAATGTATAATGTATAATGACCAGATTAAACTATTTATTTATCTAATGCAGAGACGATCTCTTTAGTGAAGATGACGATAGTCACTAGAAATCAGGTGTCCCCAACTATTATATGAATGTTTAAACATAATTTTGAGAGGATCGCTAAACGAGTAATCATACACAGCTGATGGCCCTTTTCCTAATCATCCCTTGTTCAATCGCACCCAATCAAGTCATTTCCCCTTCACTACAAATGCTCCCAGCTTTTCATTCCCTGCTTCCCGCTTTCGTGCATCCCTCCTCCACCCCTTCTCCTCCGTTTTCCATTTAGTTCACGACTTTCCAGGGGCAGACGGTGAACGAGCGGAATGCCGAACTCTTGCCCACGCTAGGGCTCCGTCCATTAGGGCTCGCAGTTCGCCGCTCCCCAGACAGCATGCCAAATTTGCTTATTCATTATGAGGAAAGCGTGAACTCTTGAAATATTTTATTTTGTGTTTAGCAGGAGAAATAAACTAGAAGAACAATCATTTTAATAATTTAATTATTTTAATCATTTTAATAATTGCAGATTTGCTATAAAACAATACAGCTAAACAATAAAAAATTCTGTCATTAAATACTCACTCGTGTGTCGTTCCAAACCTATAAGACCTTCGTTCTTCTTCGGAACACAAATTAAGATATTTTTGATGATATCAGCAATATAAACAGCAATACAACTGAAATGATCCCAGGTCCACATGTGCTGCGTTCTCAAAACTCTGGCCATTTGATAATACCTAGAATATCAAAATCTACTGCGAGTGGCAGATCTTTTTCACTTCAACTCTGGAACAATCTACCTAATACTGTTTGGGAGGCAGGCACACTCTTTCAGTTTAAATCTAGATTAAAGACACATCTCTTTACTCTTGCTTACAGTTAACAGACTAATACACATCTATTAAAAAAAAGGATTGTTAGGCTGCATTAATTAGACCATCCGGAACCAGGAACCCTCCCCTTAACACACAATGTACTCATTTCACTGTAAAAAGAATGTCATCTACGCTAATATTACTTTGTCTCTCTATTATTCTGTTCCTCAGCCCGTATCCAGATCAGACGGTGTACCAACACAAAGAGATGATCTTCATCAGAACACCTAGATGATCTCCGTGGACACATCACTAACACAGAAACAAAAGAACACACACACACTATAAGTACTTTACACAATCTGACATGTGCTTAATATTGAACTGGAAGTTAAGTGCTGGGCGTCCGGCCAGAGGAGAACTGGCCCCAACTAAGATTGGTTTCTCCCAAGGTTTTGTTAAAAAAAATATCATTCGTTAAAAATAACATCATATACTCAACCGCTCTTCTTCTTTGACTTACGTCTTCGGCTATTTTAAAGAACATTACTGCGTAAGTGTACGCTTTCTTTTAGGCGCAAACGGCGCAAATTTGTGCATACTTTCACCCAGATGTAAACAAGGCTAATACTGTATTAAGCATCGCAGAAGACCTAAGTTACTGGATAAGAGTAAATTATGTTGCTTTTGTTTTATTTGTGTAAAAAAGTATTCTCGTAGCATTGCGAAAGTGAGGACTGTTTTACTTTTGATGCTTTTGCTACGTTTCTGGCTAATTTCAGTTTATCCAGTATTGCTGTCTCTGCAAGGTTGGATGACTCTCTGTAATCATCAAAAATATCTTAATTTGTGTTCTGAAGATGAATGAAGATCTTACTATTTTGGAATGACATAAGGGTGAGTAATTAATGACAAAATTTTCATTTTTGGGTGAACTAACGCTCTAAGATTAACTTAATAAATTAATTAATATTCATAGGTCAGGCCTCTGATATTTTGAGGTAATGGCACATATGCCGCTGCTTGAGTAAATCTTGATGGATGTCTTGGCCCACTTTGCAAAAACAGTTAAGTTAGCCATAAGGGATGCTTTCATGCAAGAGATACATTCATCAAAACACCATGCTTCATGCAATGGTATATTCCGGGATGTTTTGAACCCTCACCAAATTCTCAAAGGAAGCCTAGGCAGACATAAGTTTTGTTTTTGCTCTCTGTAAATAGTGCTCCATGAAGTTTCAGTAGCTTGAACTCTTTATGAGTCATTATAGCTCAGTCTCAGCAGAGAATGAACAGCGTCAAAAGAAATACAAGAATGAATAAGGTGACCTCAAATATTAGTACACACACAGTCTTGACTGAGTTTCTGTACAAGGAGAATTTCAAAATGTTTAATATGTTGAGTCGGTGAACTAATTTATCACGCTACTCACTCTTTCCACTTTGGACTGCTTACTGAACAGATTTCATCTGCAGAAATATTCATTAATCTATGACAAGCTAAAGCCTTACGCTCTGATCTCTATCAGCTCAGAGAAACAGCATTGCTCGATTTTACCATCTTTCATGGTTGGAAATAGATCTAATGTCTTTAATGTCAGTTTCAGCTCATCTGAGGATAGCTTGTGCATTCAAAGTAGGGAGAAATACTTCTGGATTTGATTTATTGCGAAGTTAAGCAGATTAATTTAATTATGTGCAGATTTTTGCATTAAGGCATGCTAAGATCAATACATGTCAAAGACCCTTCCTGAAACAGGCTCAAATAGTAATCCACTTAATTTACAGTTTAATATGGCAAAAAAAAATTACAATTGATGAACGATTGGCATCGTACACTATATGTGTTTTTATTAATTTATTAAGTAGCTTGTATAGGGTGTGACTTATTGTTATTTAAAGCAACATCTGGTAAAAGATACATAATCACATTGCAATTCTGGTTCATCTAATTCTTATTGATTTATCTGCACTTGAATAAACAAATTAAATTTAAGTTAATTAATTTTTCCTTGCGAGTAGCTAATGCATAAAAGTAAAAATTGCACATGCTAAATTTGGTTACATATTAATGAATGTATAATTCAGGTCATATAACAGGTCACCCTTTCTTTGAAGTTTTACAAAGTTCAAAATGCTGTTTAAAACCGGTCACACTGCAGGCTTCTGTTCTCTATGTGTTCAATGTGAGCTAAACGTCTTTCTCCTATCATTTACACATCAAAACAGAAAAATAACTTTGTGGAGACAGCCAGAATTGACATTTTTAGATCTAAAAATCAATCTTCAAGGGCTAAATTGACTTTGTTGAACTACAAATCTAATCTGGGCGTAGCTGCATTTGCTGCAGGGAGGAATATGAGTGAGCAAAATAATGAACAATTTCAATATTTGAATTCTGCTCACATCCCATCTGGGTAATGTCTCTTTCAAAGGCTCCAGGATCTGTGATAATAGCCGATGAATGATGAGGCCTTTTGCATGCATTAGGACTTTTATTCCCTCACCCTATTCATACAGTTTTTCGGCAGCGCTTGAATTCATGGACTATAAAGCCATCCATCCCGACACACGGTTGATTCAACAGAACTTTCCCAAGAATACACAAACGGCGGCGCCTCAGGAAGCACTCTCTGGATAATGGGAGGTCATTTCTGCTATTTTGCTGACATTCAGCCAAATTCTACAAAGAGCTGAAAATACAGCGGCTTCTAAAAGGAGGAAATAGATTCCTAACACCATAAGCATGTGGTAATATGTAAGATAGGTGCTAGGAGAGCAACAGTACAGAATATATTTATTAAAATTATGCAGAGCTACTGTGTGCAGCCAAACAAAATAACAAAAAATGAAAAGAAAAGTACTTTTCAGAAATCCTCAGTGAGCATTCAGAACGAAGACAGTAAACTGAAGAACTAATCAAAACTAATACCTTTGTGCTTCCGGTTTGAAATAAGGGATTACAGTTGAAATAGGGGTCAATGCTTTTAGACTTTCGTTTTTTTTTTACCAAGTTACAGTGCGGCACATTCACACAAATATGGATTTCACCATAGAAATAAATTAACTAGATACATCATGCTTCAGATGAGTCAAGATGTGTCAATTACTGTTTTTTTACTCTTTAATTACCTCTTTTTTACCCATCAGTGGATCAGTGGCAACTCTTTTGATATGGATATATAAAACTAAATAAACTAGTTGGGGAGGATGACTCAAAACATCTGTCCTATCACTGTAATCACTGTAGACAGGTTTTGGGTTTATCCAAAGGTCTATATTTGCATTGAAGTCAATTATAAGCAACAAATAAAATAGCAACAAATACATTTATTAAATAATAATAAATAACATTATTGAAGGAAAACAAAAATATTCGGTAGAGGTCTTTCGGTTTTGTACACATGTGTACTGAACAAATCATTTTCAGGTTTTTCAGGAAATTCAGACAATACATGTCATTTCTGATGTGGGATGATAGATCACTGTATAGAAGCCTCAATTCTAATAGCAGCATACCTTCCTTAATGTGAAATAAACCTGAATGACCATCTCATGTAATTGCTCAATTAGTGTTTCAATTGCGTAAAGAAAATAAAATAAATGTCAAGTAGCATGTCATTTATGTAAGGATATTTATCAGTATCTTCAGCTTGTCATTTTTTAGATACATGAAGTCTAGAGAAGAGATATATTAGCCAGATATAGATATATAAACTTTATACTTTACTGCACCCATTATTTGATGTAAATAGTTTAAATAGTAACTAATTTTTATATAAAAGGATTAAGGTACACACATCTAAATGTCTTGGACAAGTGCAAGACCAAAAAGTATCATCAAAAAATACAAAGAAGGTCTGCACACAACCTCCCTTTATTCAAAAAAGGTAGCAGCATTTTGGTCAAAAAACTTTGTCAGGCAAACACGTTTTTTAAATGAAATGTTTTTGACAGCCAGTGTGTAATTTGTGTGTGTGATTTTATTTCAACAACAAATAAAAAAAGTACATTTTAGAAGTTTAGTTTATGTTTTAAAAGTACATTGTTTGCAGTTTACATGTTTGCATATTTTAGTGTTATTATAGTTAAAAATAACTCATTTCATTTTGGGCTCTGTTGTTAATTGTAACCTTATAGTAATGTGAGAGGGCTCCTTATTTAGAGGTAGATTTTTATCCCTAAGAAAATATTAATCGTAATTTAAAAAAAAAAAAGTACAGTAAAACTACAGTAAGTTTTTTTTTTTTTTCTCATGTTGTACTGAAACCATATGGTTAAACCACTGATCCACATGTGTGTGTGTGTATATACAGTATATTTAGCCAATGTCAGTTTCTGTTAAGAGACAAGAAATTTATCCCGTTTCTCTTTTATTTACAATGATCATATATGGTGTGCTATTTTAAGATGAGTTAAATGACACACAAAAAATGAAGCCTTTCAGTTTTCAAGAATGAAGTCATTCAGTTATGCAATGGGCGTTTCGTTTTTCGACACACACTGTAGCGGTAGACCAATCATAAAGGACTAGGCCTCTGACCAATCATAGCAGTGAGGGCTCACAGAGAGGCGTGGTTTAGACAGACTGATGTTTTGAACTGATTCACACAAGTCGTTAACGAATCATTTAGAAATGGGGTAAAATTAAATCTATTTCACTAGTTCCCACTACCTCGGCGATAAAATAGCTTGTTTGGCAAACTGTCCGGTGGACAGGCAGGGAGCCCGGCGGCCTCCTAGCCCTAGAAGGTTTAACCCTCTAGGAGGCTAGGGTTAGCAGATGCTCGGAGCCCAGCCTGGTCCCCGTGTGCCCCCCGAAGGAAGTGGAGAACTTGGCAAAACGAGGGACCCTTCACAAGGGTCGGCTTTGGTTCGGGTGGCGGAAGGGGAGGTGGAGGAAGACAAAAAACGCAGAAGCCGAGGATAGGGTGTGAGCGGTATTTAAGGCGGAGAAGGAGAGATTCGCGGGGTTATCAGTAATAGAAGATTGGTGGCAGCTGCGATTGTTCGTGCGTGCTCCTCCTGAAATACGATTAATTGCTTAATCATCATAAATTCTAAATTTAAAGAAATAAAAAATTATGACATCTTTTCCTCCAGTTTCTTAGGAAATAGATTAATATTAAGTAAACATGTAATGCGATTTGACATTCTTTGCAGATGTGTGGTGGTTTGAGCAATTAATGGTCATCCTTTTTGCAAAATGTAGACTGTAGGATTCCAGTCCATGTAGCAGCACCTCCATATACCTTTGGAGCTGTGCTCCAGCTCTTAGGATCTGTTTTAATTGTAATCCAATTCACTATGTTACAGCCCCGTCACAAAGGACTAATGACTTTACAAATTACATTTGCTCTTCGAATAGAATCTTCGACTGGAGGTGCTGACTCACAAGCGTCACGTGGAATCAGCAAAGAATCATCTGTCGTTTCTATTTTTGTTGTGACTTTTTTATATTACCTTCACTAAGATTAAATACATTTCACCTTATTTTTGCATGGTTTCATTTAAAGAGATTTAATCACTCACCCCGCCATTCCAAACCCATAAAACCCTCATTCATCTTCTGAACGATAATTAAGATACTTTGATAAAATACAAGAGCTTTCTGCCCCTGCATAGACTGCCACGCAACTACTACGTTCAAGGCCCAGAAATGTATTAAGGACATTGTTAAAATAGTCCATATATATATGGCTATATAAATGGCTCTTTATTCAACTTTATTATTCTCTTTTGAGTCAGTCTTCACAACAGTACCACCACTTTGTATTCTGAAGATAATTCTGAAGTAATTAATGACAGAATGTTAATTTTTGGGTGAAATATCTATTTAAGATTATTCCCCTTTTCATGTATATTACATTTACTAGTGGAAGTAATGCGTATGACAAAATCTTGATGATGATCTTGTCCATAGTTGAACATTAGAATTGTAAATGTTGAGTTCAATCCAGCAGTAATTCTTTAAACTTGTAGGGTCACGAGGATGCTGGAGTCTATCCAAGAGTCTTGGGCCACAGACGTGTGAAACACCCTGGACAGATGGCCGGTCCATCACAGGGACATATCAAGTTCCTTTACATTCAAATAATGTCTTATGTAATTTCACAGTAAATACTGACCCACTGCTCCGGGTGTGTGTTCACGGTGTGTGTGTGCGTGGTTGATCACTTTCTCACTGCTGTGTGTGTGCACTTGGATGGGTTAAATGCAGAGCACGAATTCCAAGTATGGGAAAAACCACACCTGGCCACTTGTCACGTCCTCCTCCTACTGACGAATGAATTGTCAACTTGTTATTATGTATAAGCTTTGATTTACTAGAACAAATCATGTGACTGATTTGATGTTTGTAAACGTAGTTTTGGCCTATACGATGTCAGATATTGCTTAATTTTAAGCGCCATTTGTTTTGGTGTGTATTACTTAAACTTCTCGATGCTTCTAACAAATGAAGGTGTACTGCTCCGAATTGAAATTAGGGCGGGAACACCGTTTAACTGTGTATTTTTCTGAACCATCACAGCCACACTGAATGAGGTGAATTCACCCCTAAAAGGATCAGCTGACCTTAACCATGTGACTCAATGTCTGCATTTAAAAATTCTTACACTCTTAAAATTACACATTTTTGTATTATACTAAACTTGGTGGGCCGGTTTCCCGGATAGGAATTAGATTAAGCCAGGACTAGATCTTTGCTAATTTAGGACATTTAACATTTTTTAGAAACATGTCTTAAAAAATGGATTATCTGTTAATATATAAGACCAAACAATGGCAATGATGTATTTATCTAATTGCTTTTTCCAGTTTAGACAGCTCTTAACATTTATTTTAATCTAGGACTAGTCTTGAACCCTGTTCGGGAAACTGCCCCTATATGTTTTATGTGTTTGCCAACCAAGCATATTTGACTGATTTGACTTTCTAATTTGCTATTACAGAATTAAATTATTAATAAAGATGGCTGTCATGCTGATAAATATTGACCCAAAGATGTTAAAATAAATCGAAAAGTTAAATATTGACTGAATGTGTCCCGTGTAAATGACTGCACCATAAGTGCCCTTTATTAAAGTACTGTCTTAAATTAAATTACAGTTTATTCTTTTAAATTATACTATGGAAAATATGTATGTGTTTATTTGGGCCATCAGAAATCTCCATTTAAATTTCATACTGAAGTTCTTGAGGTATAACAACCAACATATTTATACATTTTTCTACAAATGGAGAAATCCACAGTCTTGACTGCTTTTGCATATATCAAACATATATGACATTTAAAGGTCACAGTTAAAGAAAATGAGTTTTGCGTTTAAGCAGGACATAAGTGTGGACAAGCAGGAAAGCGCTTGTCCCATCTGTCAGATTAACATCTCTGAAGTGTGTCAACACCTTCAAGGAGGATTTCCAGCCACAAGTAGCTTGCGATTATCTCATTACAGGCACAAAAAGGCCCTGACAAGCTGTTAACACCATTGCTGTTTGCATCCTCTCCTAATGCCTCAATCCTGCCTGATTGGATTCACACCTTCTACGCAATAGCAAAGCCTTTCTCATGCTGAAGGACCAGAGCCAAACCAAAGTATGCACATGGCATCTGTTCCCCCTGACTAAAGTTATGTCCTCTAAAACACACACCATCCATAATTCTTCACTTGAGGAATTCATATATTTTATTGTTATTATTTAAATAATAATATGTGACTCTCTCGGAAGAAAAGGTGAACAAACTCTCAGAAGTAAATGTACAAAAGCTCACTGGGGCAGAACCTTTTTAAAAGGTACATGTTTGTACCTAATGTGTCCATTTTGGTACTTTAAAGATACATATTAGTGTAGAGGTACAAAAGTGTTCCTTTTAAAAAAGGTACTGCAACGGTGACACCTTTGTGCCTTTACCTCTGAGAGTATAGGACAATATTTGCTTGAGATACAATTAGAAAATCTCTAAAATCTAAATATTGTGAAAACCGCATTTGGCATTTAAGCAATGGATATTACTGGTCAAAATTGTTTGATATATGTAAAGTTAAAACATTACAATATATCTTCATGAAACATGATCATTACTTAATAACCTAATGCTTTTTGGCATAAAAGAATAAATATGCATTGTTTGCTAATCTTTTAAATACAGTGGTCCAGGGTCAAATATTATTTTTAAAATTAAAGTTTGAAAGAATGTGCTACTAATGTCACCAAGGTTTCTAAAATTAACAGCTCTCCTGTGACCCAAAAAACTTGACCTAGATGTTGTCCTTGATGTTATTAATTTCATGGTACATCTTCAATGTTTTTAAGTCTAATAATGGTACATTAATTCAGGACAATTTTTCTCTATAACTTTTCTTGGGTAGTAAAAAATAACAAAATGTTTCTGATCAATAAAGTGTGTGTCTTAAGGTAATTTAAAACCGATTAATGAGGACAAAATGCAAAATATGTGCTAATGTCTAAAACTACTAGTCTCAGATTTCAATTACCGTAGAAATATAATATATCTATTTTTCTTCCAAATTGCTCTGTTAAATATTGTGATCCATATTAAAAGACAAGCTTGTTTTATAGCACAATAAGTCATTGTTAGTAGATGATGATGAGGAAACATTCTTAATAAAACTTCTCGGTTTATGTTTGGATGCATTTCAATTATGCATGTTGATGTTGGCATGCAAGCCAAATCCAAAGCCAATTTTTTATGTTTTTGGAAACCTCGATGCCAGCCTAAACTTAATCGTGATTGCAATGATGACTGGAGCGGTTCCACAATTTATGAACACTTTCCCCAAAAATATCTGTCATATATTAACATACCAAATAAAACAACACACATAGACCTTATAGCTTTACAAACGTACATGCACTACCATTCAAAGGTTCGGATTTTTTATTAGCAATTAGAGTATTGCTATAAGTTAGGCTGCATTAATATGATCAAATATACAGTAAATACTGTAATATTGTTAAAAACAGTTGTATTTTTTTTTTGTAAAAACCTTGCATAAAAATAGCATTTATTTTATTTTTATTTGATTGTATTTTTTTATGTTGGTACCACTCAAAGGCAAGCATTTCTTTCAAATAAAAACAATCTTGCTCTTCCAAATAAAGATAACTAAAAAAAAAAAAAATTTTACTGACCCTAAACTAGGTGATAGTGAATGACTGTGTTTGGGACATCTGGTGCTTTGAAAGCTTTTACACCTTCTTGCATACAGATTGGGAATGAGCTTAGCAAAACTGTTAGAAAAGGATAGTTAGGTATATGTGAGAAGAAAATCAGCATGGGAGGTTAAAGGTGTGAAGACAATGTAAAAAGTCACACGTCACTTAATAGGGCTTAGCCTCTTAACAGTGTGTTTGGCATCTTAGCGCTCAAGGGCTTATCACAGATCCGACTCTGTAAGGAAGCCACCGCCATGAACAGGAAGTTGTGGCAGGCACTACACTCAAACCAGGTCAGCGTCCAGTCCATATGCAATTACCCTAATGGCCCAGTTCAATGTGCTGACCTTAAATCATGTGCCTGTTTGATGATGTAACTGTAAACTGACACATATACACGTATATTTATATTAAAGGGACAGTCCAGCCCAAAATTACAGTTCCCTCTTATGTTTATTTATTTATTTACCATTGTTGTCATTCCAAACCTGTATGAGCTGTAAAACCTTTTTTTTTTTTTCATAAAAGTCTCATACGGGTTTGAAATGACATAAAGGTCAGTATTTTACTGGCAAAATTTTCGTTTTTGCTTGAACTATAATTTTAACAGAAATACTAACATTTATTACACTACACAAACATACATAAACTAAAAAAATATAAATATATCTGTCTAAAAACATTCCTATTTACTCATATCATTTACAGTGGCCTCATGAAGTATTTGTATATTTAATTATCACATGCATCAATATATGAATGTCATTGATAAAATATAAAAGAAGGATATATTTAACACACAAATCATAAAAAGTAGTGTAATAGGTTTGAAATGAAGTATACTGTTCACAATTTATTTAACAAAAAAATTTGGTATGCCACTTGGTTTGAAATGTTGTTATTATTGTTACTGCTGTAATATTCAGACATTTTTAAGTATATGGGTCATAATTGTGTCTATCTATATGTTGCACAAAACGATTAATTCATAAATGTTAACACTATATATTTCTAAAAATGTCATGTGTGTCAGATGCTGGAAGCTGAAAGCAATTTGTGAGGGATTGAGAAAAAAAAGTCCTCTAATCTCAGATTGTTTTGTGGCCATCTAATACCCTGTTTAGTCACCTTCACTTAGAAGCTGGACGAGCTTTCCCTGATCTCATTATGGGGCTGTGGTCACATTTACCCACTATGCCCTGCACATCAATCCAAAAGGACATTCAAGACCCCTGAACTGTTTCCCTGCTTGTTTAAACATAGCCTTCCTATCACACTCCGCTTGTCTCCAATAACTGTGCAACAAAGTTTGATTTGCATACATACCATTCAAAAGTGTGCGGTCACTAAGATTTTGACATTTGGCAATTAGACATCACAAATGACATTTGATTTACTAAAAGTAACTTTGCAAATAAACGTTAACTAACTTTCGTGTTGCACTTTAAATGTACTTGCAAAAAAATTACTTATAATGAGTAGAATGTTGAGTGAACAATAATGTGTTAGCAGATATTAAGCAGACAGTTTACTAATACTCTAATTTACAGTAAGAAGAATTTCAACAGTGGACTACTGAGACAAAGGTTTACCTAAATTGTTTCTGACAAGTATTTTATGCTCATAAAGGCTGCAAATAATGAAATCTTTTTTTCCAGGATTCACTGATAAACAAAGTTAACACAAACAGCATTTATTTGAAACATTTTATAACAATTAAAAGGTCTTTACTGTAATTTTTAATCTATTTAATGTATCCTTGCTGAATAAAATTATTAATTTCTTTTTTTTTTAATTAAGTTAAATTACATCACATTGCATTATGACCCCATGCAAGCCTTTAAACGGCAGACTAGATCCAATACAAAAACTGTACTGACAATCTATATGGGGGGCTGCAGACCTGGAGCAGGGCAACCAGGCAGTTTAGGCCCCTGTTGTTTCTGATGTGTCCAGCAGGGGGAGGAGGAAATATAGTGAAATGATTAAACCGACTTACCAACTTTATTAATAACCATTCTTTCCATTAAAACTGAGTTTTATTGTTTTTGTGTGAATATAATATAAATATAAGCATTTCATAAATATATCAGATGATCTGCGTATTATAATCTCTGTAAAGGAAAAACTGAATTAGTGTTTTGAACACATAATCCATTAACATTACATATTTAAATAGTGACATAAAAAAAAAAAAAGCCTATACATATTTGTATCAGATGGATCAGTGGCAGGCTATGTTGTTGTGAATTTATATAAAACGTTACATTCAGATATTAAGCATTTTCAGTGTAATCGTATGGACCATCAATTAAATATTTATTAATGCTTTAGCAGCAATGGCTGCCCACTGCTCCAGGTGTGTGTTCATGGTGTGTGTGTGTGTGGTTAATTACTTCTCACTGCTGTGTGTGTGCGCACTTGGATGGGTTACATGCAGAGCACAAATTCCTAGTATGGGAAACCATACCTGACCACATGTCACGTCCTTTCCTTTCCTTAAAGCCCCCTACTGAACTCAGCAGGAACAACTGGGGCTTAAAACTGCCTGAGCCTGCTCCAGGATTTCTGCCTATATTACATGTATGCAACCACATTTTTACAGGAAAATCATGCAATTCCTTTAAAAATAATAAATCTCAACTTGACAACATAATTAGCAACGGATAATAGGTTTATCCTATTGCACATATCTGAATATCTGTGGTGGTCATGGACGTGGGTCTAAATGTTGTCCAGTAGATGGAGCTATCCAACAATCTCTGCATGAAGACAAAATACACTTTGTATGTCCAGCAGATGGTGCAGTCATTCACATTTGGACAAGCTAAGACCGTCTACAGACCATAAACAGAAGAGTTCCATGAAGTCTGTGTTCTGGGAATGACAAGGTTCATGTGAAATCTAACCTTTTCTGTTGGAGTCTATAACATTACGGTTAAACGTTTATATAGGTTGAAGTCAATGTCTTTGCTCTTATGCCATAGTTAACCCCGCAGATCTTGCATGTTATTCTAGGAAAACTACAACAGAAGAAATTATTACATAAAAACGGTTGTTTTAAAATTTTAATCTTCTAAAAAAAATACAGAAATAACAAAGGTTTGAAATTCTTTTTTTTACATGAGTATATTAACTACTCTTATTTGTAATTTTCACATTTTATACACTTCTTTACATGTCAGACAAACACACTTCACACTTTAAGAAAAAAGTGAAGAAGTGTAACAGGTGGCCTACAAGAGGCGCTTTTTGAGGTAACACTTCAATGCATTTATAAAGAGCAAACGAGTCTTGGCCTGTCAGTTCATTTGAAACTATATATTTTATCCAAATGAACTTTATTATCTAACTGTATGATCAATTAAAAACTGTTGTTTTGATAAACATTTCAGTACTTAACTATCGCATGATGATCACAAATTCATAACCATGTCTTGAGCCCTTTTTTAAATAGAACAGTGAAGGAAATTCTAGTAATTCTAGTTTAATATTAGAGAATAATATAAAATCTGCACATATTGACTCTTATCTTTATGGCTAATATGTTAAAAATGCAAACTTAAATGATCATGTAAATCATATCATATTTTCCAATTGAGTAGTTTGTCTCGCTGGATGTTACTTCTATCAACAGCGGTGTCAAATATTAAACATGTATTGTCACTTTAATCTTAACTCTATATAAAAATCTATGATCTATTTCTGTGAACAGTAAACATCTCGTAATTTGATTTGATTGGCCATCTCGGTCATTTTGACACCGGCTGTTGATAGAGGCAGACGGGCTTTTACATTGATTAACATTTCTTTTTGCCATCTAAATAACAAACATGGCAATTTATAAATTCTGTAAAGGGGACAATATGGCAATATCGAATTATTTTGTAATTATTGAGGTATTTCTTACCCCTCACTGTCTATGGCGGTTACGGCACACAATGCCAATCAAATGATAATGGATTAACAGGAAGAAAAAGACGTGTGTCTTTAGGTCGAAATGCTGGACAATCAGACAATGTCTCTGTGAGATAATGAGCTTGGTGTATGAACAGTTTGTAAAGTCAATAGATCTGTGAAGGTTTCAAAAGTAACAGTGTTTAGCTTCTGTTTTGGGCGTTTAGGATCTGGCAGGTCTTCAGCAGGAGTACACAACGCTCTTACTCTCTGACATGAAAAATGATAATAAAAATGATGCACATGGGTTAATTATTTAAATTATTATTAAAAACCAGAATATACATATATATATATATATATATATACATATATATATATATATTGTATACACCATATATATACCGCATATATTTAGAATTTGTTTAAGGGCATACCTGTCGCATAGACCCTGGAGTGGTGGCAACCAAATAAATCATCCACAGTGGGACTAGAAGCGTGGAGGAAAGGGTGAAGAATCCACCAATCACATAACCCCACCAGGGGTACTCATACACATTGTTGAACTTCAGAGGGGTGTATTTAACTAAGGAGAAGATAAATGTTCCCTAAAAAGACAGAAAAAAGAATGATGAGCAATTCAGTTAGTTTGGCATGCTTTGTCACTCTGAGTCAGTGCACAAAGTCACAGAATAGGAGAAAGTCTTTCTTGTGTTTTGAAGAGCTGTCAGTGTAAAGACAGCCACAAATGACAGGTGTCAGACACAGACTATCAGACAAACCTCTGAGTTACAATATGAAAAAAAAAACAGAATGAAACATTTGTTTTAAAAAGCAACATTATATAGATTTCAAGGGTTTAAATAATACCCACTGTGCATATCGCGGGTGTTAGATATTTCCAGCAACACTTCATGAAAGGCCAGGGCCGGTATCCAATCATATCCTCAATGCTATCATAGAGGCGATCTGCACCTGCAAATAAAGCATTTTTAAAACTCAAAAGTACATTTAAAACCATTTTATCACATTACTATAACACACTTTTAATGTACTAGGAATTGAGTACACTTTGACCTACATACACTGTTGTGCTCTAAATATTTCAACAGAGTTTAGGGTACAGAGTTGCAAATGAAAACATGTTCTATTTGTGTACATTTATCTGCACTTTGCTTTTTTTTTTTACAGACTCAAATAAATGATTTACCATATACCCATCCAACACAGATAGACTGAAGGATAGCAAAAGTAAGAAGAGTCATTCCACTGCACGCGTAATAGTCAAAAAGCTGGAAGACATACAGGCCACCCTAAGAGAAAAAACAAAAAAGACTTGTATAGAGTTTTTCTATTTTTATTTTTCAGTCAACCATCTTTGTTCATATTTGTGACTCTTACCTCTGTTACCATTACCAGACCAACAAGGAAGCTGGCAGCACTTATAAAGAGGAGAAGAAATTTTCGCCGATGTCCAATTTGGAAGAAGGAGGGATACATATCCGAGATAGCCGTTACCAGGGCTTCATGATACACAAACTGATACAATAATAGAAAAAGCTTTAGGGTATCCATACTATAATATAATAAATTAAGTATAGAAAAATCTATATTGCTCCCATATAATTACCTCACTATCCAATCCCAGGAATATGATCATGACAAAGAAGAAAATTGCCCATAACTGAGGGAGGGGCATCAAAGCTACAGCACGGGGGTATGCAATGAAAGCCAAACCAGGACCTGCCACAAACAAAAGCCATTAAACAAATCCTTCCATGCCCCCCTTTTTTTTAAACCTAATCACTGCATGCAATGTGAATGGCAGTGTTTAAAAATACAAAAAAAAAAGTCTATTTGTGTATAATTGTGTTTAATTTTCTGTACTCTTATATTAAGATGTAATAACCTTTGATTGCTTTAAGAGGCATGAAGCTTTAAATATAAAATATATAAATATATTTTTACCTGACTCTGCAACCATTGAAATATCCATTCCCTGTTCATCTGCCATGAAGCCCAGGACAGAAAATATAGCAAAACCAGCCACAAAGCTAGTTAAGCTATTAAGCAGACACAAGTATACACAGTCTCTGAAAGACAACGTTAAAAAAAAACGTTTTTTATTTTAGTGAAATTTGCAGTGAATATATATTATTGATGTGGAAAGTGTGATGTTAGATAATCTAGAGTACCTGTAGCAGTTGTTCTCGTATTTGTTGTAGCTTCCCAGAGCGGTCAGTACTCCAGTACAAACTCCATAGGAGTAAAATATCTGACTACCTGCATCCATCCACACCTAAAACATCAAATAAAGTTTTTTATTTCAAAATTATTTAAAGTTCGACATCACAAAATGCCATTTTTTTTATAAAAAGAGCAGCTTATTGCCTGTGGATCTGTGAGGCGTGTTGGATCAGGGTAGAGGTAGAATATGATGCCATTCTTTGCTCCAGGAAGAGTAAGCCCACGGACCAGCAGCACTACCAACATTAAATACGGGAAAGTAGCAGTGAAGTAGACCACCTGAAAACAAGAGGAACAAGAGGATTCAGCATGTTCCTGTGCCTCAAGTGCTGCAGAGTGGAGATGGCAACACCAATGTCATGGGTTTCATTTTCACTGTTTTTATTTTTTTGGAAATAAATATCTGCCTATACATTGAATGCATAGAGGAGATGTAAGCTTATCCACATTAGATATGACATATTTTCTTTTTTAATAAAACACACACACACATACATAGATATATAGTGCCCTCCACTAATATTGGCACCCTTGGTAAATCTGAGCAAAGCTGGCTGTGAAAATAAATCTGCATTGTTTATC
>JAUCNO010000841.1:1055182-1066130 GCA_032353835.1 Enteromius viviparus | reverse complement strand
ATTTATATATATATATATATATATATATATATATATATATATATATATATATATATATACACACACAATGTGCATCTATGATTTTTTTTTCTACCAGTTTTATCATCTGCCATGTCAAAATCTCAAGTATTAGTATTAAAAGTATTTAATGTGTAAAAGCAGGAAGGCTTAAGACTTTTTATGAAGTTTCCCTTACCTGATTCTTGGGTCGTTTCATGTTTTTCCTTTCAGGCTCATCAGCATCTGGGGCTGCTGACTCTCTCAGTCTTTTCACGCCCTTTACTATAGATGCCTCTACTTTTATCTTCTAAAGTTTAATAATTAAAAAAAAAATTTTTTTATTGTAAATGAAAATGTAAAACACCACAAAAAAAGATAAGTGCACATCTTTGCACATTTTATAAACTCTAAACTGTGCAGGTTCCTTTTTAATCACTACCTTGTTGGTCTTCCCAGCCACTCCATTCTTAAGATCAGAGCTGGAGGCCCTGGTTGCCATAGCAGTAGAACTGGCTCTGGGGGACTGTCCATTAGCTCGCACATCCTCGAGGGTGGGAGACATGCCCCTGTCGGGACTTCCGGTTGGTCTATTGCGACCACTTCGAAGTGATGACATCTACATGTAAAAAGACAAGGAAATTAAGCAAACTTTCTTTACATCACCATTAGCACAAGTCCAAAGTATAGGCCTACATGTGGTGGCACCCGGCTCCGACGGGTCTTCATCCCATGTCTGACTCCTTCTTCCTCTTCTTTGACAGGTTTGAAGAGGTAGGGCGGATCTGCTGGTTTGGGAACAGGTGGCAGTCGCCGATGCTTGCTGAAGTGAGAGTGGCAGCTAGAGCACAGTAAGACATTGTCTCGCCCTCCTTGATGCCAGTCTTTGGAGTCTGAAAGAAACATTTGTGTGAGTCATATCGAAAAATAAGACAAATTCAAAGTATATACAGAAGTCCAATTAGTTAAAAGGGTGAAGATTAAAGGTCATTCCCTACTATTTTGGAGCATTTATTTGAAATAGAAAAGGGTGAAAAACTTACTAGTTGTCAGACAGTGACTGCAGGCTTGACCTTTGCCACCCTGCTCACTATCCTCACTGTCCAGATCATCTTCACTTGCTGAACTAAGTTCCACTTGCCAGACAGAAAACACAAATACATTAATTACATTACTTCTTGTGGAGTTACTTTTTTTAAATTATAACATCAGATTTGCAATCATGTTTTGACAGTCTGCAATAAATGAACACACATATGGTGGATAGTACCACTCTTACTGGAAGAAGTGCGAGATGTTGCATTGGCTGCAGCTGTCGCGTTACGAGTTTTCACTTTGCGAGACACCGGCTGCCTTCTCTGTTGCCGATGAGGTCGTGACGCCACAGCTTCTGGAGTTTTCTTCCAGTAGTAGTAGAATGTGATTAGCTCACCCTGAGATGACAAATATGTTTTATAAATAAATAAATAAATTAATAAATAAAGACTGAAGCTAACACATGTATAGTTAGATTTAAAATAGCAGGTTTCCATACCGTTTTCTTACTAGGAAGTAGTTCCTTGCGGATTTTGAAGAAGTTTTTGCCATACTGTCTGAGACCTTTGATAAACCGTTTCTGTAATTGAAAATAGTAACAGATTGAGAAATCTTAACTTGACAAGTATTTAGTATCATTCCTCTATATAATTTATATAATATAATTACCAGACTATATCAATGACAAATATCAAGATAGCCAATTAATAAATCAATTAATCACTTTTATTTATATAGAGCTTTTAACAATACAGATTGTAGCAAAGCACTGAACATTATCAAATAGGAGAACAGAGTGATGGTACTGTATAATGACAAGATTAAACTGTTTATTTATAAAATGCAGAGATGGTCTCTGTAATCAAAACATGATAATCACTAGAAATTAGGTGTCCCCAACTAAGCAAACCAGAGGCAACAGGCAACCAAAACCCCATCCATGAGAGAATGGAGAAAAAAAACCTTGGGAGAACAAGGCTCAGTTGGGGCCAGTTCTCCTCTGGCCGGACGCCCAGCACCTAATTTCAAGTTCAATAAGAGGATAGTAGATAGTAGTAAAAAATACAGATTCTTACCACTTCATCTTCTGACCAGCACTTTTCAATGAGTTTTGGAACTGGTTTCTTCACCAGACACTGCAGGGCTTTGGCAGCATCGTACTGGCTTTCATGAAGCTGTGCACACAACATTAAAATCTTAATGTTGTTACTGCCTTCAGTTCCAATACATCAAATTTCTTTTATGCACTGACCGTATTTAAAGCATTTAATGTGGTATCATCCCGTGAAGCTGCAAGGCAACCATCCTCTGTTGATCCTCCATCACACATCCCTGCAAAAGCTGCCATGCTCCTGTTTATTCACAGAACAAAAACACAGAAGGTGATGTTGAATCATACACCAGCCACAGACAGCTCAGAGACCTTTTCGGACATACCCTCAAACGATTATGAAGATAAATGTAAAATGGTGAATAGGATCTGGCATCCAGCCAAGCAGCCATTACCTGGCAGCCCTTAGGTACATGAGAAGGTCACAGTCATTGACCCCAGGTGCCCACACCAGCTCCTCATTTTCTGTGACGGACTCTGTTCCATTAGCCGGTGGCGGCTGTAATTCAGGTAGCTTGGCCTGCAAATGATAATATAATAGAGAGAAATATAAGATAACAGAGTTTAATGACTTTTAATGCAGTAAATACGCTCATTAAATTGTTAACGTTTTGATTTGTCCCATTACTACCAGTTGGTTTTCAACTTTCAACATGGCTTTTGCCACTTCCAGACTGGAGACATACTAACATATAGCATTCCTTATTTATAACATTAAACATTTTTTTATTATCAAACATTACTGACTGCAAATTTAATACACTGCATATCTGCAAATACTTTTGAAAACTATTTGTAACAATTTTACCTGATGACTTGGTCCCACTCGAATCTCTCCTTGTGTGCTGTTCAGCTGCCTGAAAGACAAAATATTATTTCATAATCAAGTCCATTAACATTTTAAGGATGAAGCAATATTTACAGCCAATATTCCACAGGTAAATACTAATAAAATACGTCTGTAATAAACAATACGTGAATACAAACACTCTTTTAACAGGAACATGCTTAGTTAAAAACTTAAGTCCTTGTCATGTGAGCATTTTCATGTCGCTGTTTTCCACCCTTTTAAATCGCCTCCTTTCAGTGTTAATCATAAAATGTGATTTGCCTATCAGCAGTCGCGAGGATCAATCCAAATCCCGCCTACATAGCATAACCAGCCAATCAGCGTCCGACTTCTCCGTTCCCTCCAAAGGTTATATAAACGGAGGCTTGGACGTCCAGACAGTTCATATATTTACTCATAAATCATTACATTGCTTGCGTGCACAATCAAAATCAGTACGTTGAACTTGCAGTGTGGTATGCACAAACACCGTTCGCTGTGTAATCATTTTGAGCGAAAGAATATATTCCGCTAAAACAATTTCCTGGACCATTATTTACGGAACAGACAAACAAAACTAATTTGTAAGAGCAGCACCGCGTTCAACATGCATTACGTACTTAGCAGCCAGTAACAGTATCTTCACAACGTCTGCCCCATTTTATCTCGTCAGGCTCCTAGCTGGCCTTTGCGTGTGTGTGGCCGAGCGAGACGAGCTGTCAAGTTCAAAATCATCTCGGTTTGCACGAGAATGCAAAAGTATTCACGGTGTCGCAAAAAGCGCTGGCGCACGCAAAGGCATACATCGGTAATAAAAAGAAGCAACAAACCTTCGCGGACTGAACAGGTCGTCCATGGCAGAGGCCGTTTCGCTAGTGTTTACAGTTTGTTTGCTGCGGCGGCTCAAAACTATGCTTTCCTCTATTTCATACTACTCAAAATGGAGGCTGCGCTGAGTATTTTTTCCTCAGCGCAGGCGATGACCTCAGTGTTCACGCGCAGCCTACTGAGATCCCCTTCAACAAGCATAACTGAGCATGTGCCGCTGCAGCCAGCGCTAATGGGATCATCTCCGTGTCCGCTGTCTGTGGAGATCAGCTTCAGGGAGATGTGTTTGGCCATCCTCCCGTGTCAATATTCACACACCAATATGGATGTCTCGATAAATTTAACCATCCTAGTCGTGATGGCGTTCCTTTGCATATTTGATAATAGGCACCATGCACGAACAGCGTAGAATAATCTCGTCTTGTTATAGTCGGTGTGTGGGTTGTAGGATATAAATACAGTGTGTATAGATTTTAAAGGACTGCCACTGTGGAGACGGTGGATTTACTTCGGCTTTAAATGCAGCCCTGTCTGCTTTGATGGCTTCATACATCACTACAGCTTTACTGTTAACAAAAAGGTCAGAGATTTTTTATTGAACAATATTGATAACAATAAAATTCATTTTTAACTTTTTTTATTACTAAATCAAAATTATTATTTTCCACTTAGATTATGATATTATACATAGGTCTTTTATTAGTTGAGGTAATGTTTTTATTTTAACAGTACCACTATCACAAGCACAGACCTCAGGAGTCTGCTATGCAGCATTTACAGAAAAATACTGTTTGCTCTTTTAGTGCAATACAATTATCATGACACAAGTACATGTAACACTCCAAATGGACACCGTCACAAAGTGTATGATGCTTGTTTCTGTATCCTTGATGATACGGTCCTTGTAATCACCCAGTCATCAGTTATAACACATACTGATATCTGTTGTATTGCCACATCTCGAACTGAACTATTAGTACGTTTACAGTGGTGCAAGTAGTTCTAATTGTACTAGAGTGGACTTAGTTCAGTGGATTTCTGAACTTCTTCCCAGCAAACTGAGCTTTATCCCCCAGTTCCTCTTCAATTCTGTATATTAAGAAAACAAGCAGGTATGCAAAAAAAGTTAAACCCATGCTTACATATTTAAAAATAAATTTAATTCTAATATAATTATTTGTACGCTTACCTGAGGATCTGGTTGTATTTGGCCAGACGCTCTGAACGGCACGGGGCTCCTGTTTTAATCTGAATAAGAAGAGGAAAATAATAAAGAGTTAATTACCTGAACATGAACAGGTAACCTTAAAACCAATCAATTTTCTAAATATTAGGCTTAATTCATGCATATACAGTACCTGTCCAGTGCAAAGTCCCACAACCAGGTCAGCAATGAACGTGTCCTCTGTTTCCCCAGAGCGATGACTCACCATCACACCCCAGCCATTGGACTGAGCCATCTTACACCTGTTACAAACAGTTCACAAACAATTTTTATCATTACTAAACTAAATAGGATTTTTACTGGGATTTTTGGAAGGATATTCCACACAATGTTTCAAAAAGACTTGCATGTGGATGCATAAATTGTGACATAATCCAAATGCAACTGCAAATCTTGCTTTCCCAAATTTCAAATGCATAAGCAAATTCAATTCTAATGCTAGAGGAATTGCAATTGCATTTGTGTATTTGGCAGATTACATGAGCAATGCTGAAAAAGTTATAAATCAGATGTTGTAATTCATATTTATTTTCAGATTAATTCCATAAGGATTAGAAAGTCCACACTGAAATTAAGGAAAAAATGTGGTATCAGCATATGGTAATGTGACCTCACTGTTAAAAAATGCAGGATCAGGGTTTTTAAACTCACGCCTGCATGGATTCGGTAACACTTCCGATCTGGTTGACTTTGAGCAACAGGCAATTGCAAGCCTTCTTCTCCACTGCATCAGCAATGCGTTTGGGGTTGGTGACAGTAAGATCATCTCCCACCACCTGTATATCTGTGCTGTTGGTAAAATTGGTCCAGGCCTCCCAATCATCTTGATCAAAGGGGTCCTCAATGGAGACCACTAGAGTAATGATAAAAAGTCACATCTCTGCATCTCCACTAAAAGAACAAAATAGGTAATGTAATTAAATAAGAAAGCAAATGACTGATGAATACCTGGATAATCCTGAATGAAACTTTTGTAAAGGTCAGAAAGCTCATCGGGGCTGATGTATCGATCCGGGTCATCAGGAGACTTAAAGTCCAAGTCATACTTTCCATCACGATAGAATTCGGATGCTGCCACATCCATGCCAATCACAATCTCATCTGTGTATCCAGCTTTACTTATGGCATTCTTTAGCAGCTCAAGGGCTATTATAAGCATACAGAAAAAAAACAATAAAAAGTTGTGATTTCAGCTGTGAAAGATTTCAAGCAGTGTGTTTTGTTTTTTCAAATACCTTCTTGGTTCTCCAAGATGTTTGGTGCAAATCCACCCTCATCCCCAACGTTGGTAGCATCCTGGCCATATTTCCCCTTAATAACATTCTTCAAATTGTGGTATACCTCTGCACCAATGCGCATGGCTTCCTTAAAGCTACTGGCCCCGACAGGCAGAATCATGAATTCCTGCATGGCCAACTTATTCCCAGCATGTGAGCCACCATTGATCACATTAAAGGCCTTTGGGGAAACAATAAGCAAAATAATATTTTATAACATAATTTGCTTTCCTATTATTATTAAGATTTAAATAACAAAAGAAAGAATAGGAAAATTCTCTGTAGCTAAGGCTAAATCTGAAATTGTTAAATAATAATTTACAATCTAATTAATTTAACATTTAACAGTCGCATGACACTTTCTAATACAAGACTTTTATATTTCTCACCGGCACAGGCAGGATGACCTCAGGGTTTCCAGCAAGGTCAGCAATGTGACGATACAGAGGAACACCTTTCTCCGCAGCTCCTGCCTTACACACAGCCAGGGACACACCCAGGATGGCATTGGCACCAAATTGAGCTGATTTTCGAAACAGACACCGGAATTAAAGGACTATAACTAGACACAAAACCTAAAATTTGCAATACTTTTAAATTTGGATAGAATCACTTTTTTGTTTAAATTGACCTTTTTTTGTGATAATGTTTTCAAATATACTCTACCACTCATATTTTTGTGTTTTCGAAAGACATTTTATATGCTTACCAAGGCTGCATTTGTTTGATTAAAAATACAGTAAAAGCAGCAATCTTGTGAAATATATATTAAAACATTTATAGGAAAACAAAACATTATTTTAAATAGAAATCTCTTGCAACATTAAAAACTGATTTTCTTTCACTTCTGACTAGTTTAATGCGTCCTTGTTGATTAAATGTATTGATTTCTTAAACACATCTTACTGGACATCCATTACTGGATGTAATTTAACTGGGTAATTGGATGTATGAAAGCTGTTAATGGGAACTATTATCATGAAAAGGACAACCAACTTCCTATTGATAAATGCATAAACATGTAAATACTATGATTTACATTTGTTATCAGTTCCGTCCAGTTCCAGCATGAACTGGTCAATCATTTCTTGCTCAACTACAGGAATTCCCTATGTGACAGAGAGAAAGAGAGCAATTAAAATATAATTAACAACCCAACAAAATTATAGTTAATATTTCTTTCTGTTTCAGAATAAAATTATAAAATCCTCACCTGGCTGATCAGGGCAGGTGCAATAGTTTGGTTCACATGCTCAACAGCCTTTGATACACCTACATTACACAGAAAAAGATTTAAGATATGAGCAACATACTACAAGTTACTGTGGATTGAATGGTGCTGCAATTAGACACATGCACATCTCCTTGCTTTGTTTATGCCACAAAGCTACAGATTGTCAGATTTTTCTAATTAGTGACTTCAGTCAAGCGAGAGCAATAAACAATATGATTTATTTCATGCAAACATTATGCACAGATTCTTGCATTACTCACTGATCACATGCACTAGCACGTCAGATTTTAAATTTGTTTTTTCATAATACACAATTCACACCAAAGAATTCGACAATGGGTTGAATGTTGTGCAAATTCAGAGCCATCAAACCAAAAAAAAAGGTTTCTCATTAGTTTACTAGGGTACCTGTTAACACAAGGCTGAACCCAGATATTAATCAGTACATTAATAAGTCCTCCTTTCCAATCAAACAGAAAAAACAGAGCAGGGAAGAAAAAACTGTCCTTTGTGTTCAGTAAACAAATCTAGCTCAGCAAGTCTTGGTTATTTCCAAAACAATTAACAATAAATTCTGTAAAACCAGATGAAATGTGATTTCTTGTTTCATCCAGTTCATCAGAAACATGAAACAGGAAATTCACCTTTGCCCAGGTAGCGTGACTTGTCATTGTCTCTCAGCTCCAATGCTTCATAGATTCCAGTAGAAGCTCCACTAGGGACAGCAGCACGAAACAGACCTGTTTCAAAACCAGTAGATGAGCTCTCATTTAAACTTGTAATATCAGTACACTAAACCATCTGGGTTTAATTTTCAGTTTGGGAAGAAACGTCAAGGGGAATCACCTTTCTCTGTGTAGAGGTCCACCTCTACAGTGGGGTTGCCCCTAGAATCAAAAATCTCACGGGCGTGTATCTTTAGGATAGACATGTTCCTTAAAAAATAGCAATAAAAGAGATCAGATTATAAGGTGAAGGGACCTGCTTCTGCTGTAATGTGTATCAATACAAATCTAGCCACACATCTAAAGCAGATTTCAAGGAAACCTGAGAACACCATCTGTCTTACAGTAATGCTACTGACCCACAGGGTCACTTTGTCAAATCCGCTTTCCTGTTATTAGGCCTAATCATTATTGAAGGGAAACATCTGCATGAATAAATCCACATCTCTTTCAAGCAAATATATAATTAATAGCTTTCAAATATACACACATTATTTTGAAGATTGTGCTATTCCTTGGGGCATTATGAGAAGCTCAGGTCTAATTGGATTAGCAGCTGTCACACTCTGGTCATTAAGCTGTATATGGAAAACTAAAAGCTTACTGAACTGGTCTAGAAGTTTTTGCCTACACATAATACAAACATCAAAACGATTTGTTCAACTATACAACTTTACAGTTTCAAACTCATTTCCTTACTGGAATCGGATAACTTTCAATCCCATTACAGTGAGTGAATATGAGTGGGCGTGATGGAAAGCACGACTCATCACGGTCTTCAACGTCACGTGCTTATTCATGGTGACTCGCATCCAGCATTTTATTTATTTTATCACTCGAGATTGAGAACTTAATGCTTTCTGTCTAATTATTATCAGAATAACAGCGTATTGAGATTTCCCAAGATTAACAAAAAAATATTACAATATAACTAGATAAAATGTAATGCTGGCTAGAAGATCACAATTAAGCGGGTATTTGAAAGTCCATAATGCAATGCTTCTTACCTCAGCGATAGCGTATAATTAAGGGACAAGATGAAGAAATCAAGCTTTCACTCAAGTTCACACTCACTGCTAGCGGCTCTGATTAGAAGAGCTCAGCGTGTGCTCGCTCTCAGAGAAAAAACTCACCCATAGGGGGAGATAGCAGAAAAGACTAGTTAAGGTGAAAGGCAGTTGTCTTAGAACGTGTGGTGAGGAAATGGGCGGAGCTTCGCGTTTGGGAAGTTGTCGGATAAAAATGTTTATTGTAACTCTTGGTTTTTTAACACTTCACAGTATATTTACAACTTATGGATAAAACGATTTTGTTCAGGAATAAATAGGTTTTTAGACCACTGCGATGTTTTCACGTGTTATTAGTTACTTTTCTCAACATTGCTAGAGCTTGACCAATCATATAGTGTCAATCACATATCATAAAGTGTAATTTAATAGCAATTGCCTTAAATTTATTTTTTATTTATATGACAGGTAAAATCTTTAGAATGAATAGATTTACTTATGTATAATCAATTATACTTAGATGTGGAAATGTCTACAATAAGATAAATTATCTGAAATTTGAATGCAGCTCAAAGGAGATTCGGCTTTCCGAGCTGCCATGCGCTGCCTTGAGGGGAAAAAATATTTGTCTTGTAGGAAACAGATATTATCTAGCAATATTTTCTACACAGTGGGGGGACATATTATGTAGTTGTAGTGCGTTATCCAGCAATAGAATGAAATGCATTTTTCAGAATAAATTTGATTAGGCTATATGCCATGGTTTTATCATTTGTTTTATATTATTAGAATTTTACGAATGTAGAATATTCAGTGTTTTCCGAATCTAGCTGAGACTTGAAGCTCTAAGGATTTTTAGAAACAATATAGAAGTAATATATTTTACCACTTAAGCCTAGAAAAGAGGATGATGCACAGTCCTGCCAGTCTTCTGCTGAAAGCAATGCAAATAATATTGCAAATTCAAAATCTCAGATTGTTAAATGATTAACCTTCCACTGTATTCTTGTCTGTGGGGAGAAAGTGATGCAACTACAAGAGGCACAATAGAGTGTTTGTGTGGTGGAGAATCCTGGCAACTCGTTCCTCTGGGCCAGTAATCCTTTAGGTCATTGCCCTCACCCTCCCTCTTCCATTCCCTCTTTTTATCACGCTCTCTTTCCACCTTCCCTCTCACACACATTTAATAAACTTCCTCTGATCCATTTTTCTTTATTAATTTTCCTCAAGCCATGTTAGCTTAGATCAATTTCACATAGAGGTGCGTATTTTCCATGCGTATTTTGCACGGTTTGTTTTGTGGAAACGGTTGATGTTTTGTCGCTTTTTCAGGTACAGGTTTCTCAGGAGGCCTCCTGACAGCCAGCTGATCCCCGTGTTCCTCACAAATAAGACCTCAGGGATCTCATTAGCAATCCACACACAGTTTTGTGGATATAGTGAGGCATTGACCTGTTGCCTGGGTTACAATGCAGTCCCTGTGTCCCAGCATAAACTCCTGCTAGAGATAGAATTCTCAGATCCTTTGTTTGGTGCCCAAAGATGCATGTTTGAGAACTTGATTATTGACTGCACATGCCATTTAAATAATTATTATATATAGCAAACAGGCAAAAAACCACAAAGCCACAGTACATTTTTATTGCCTAAAGAATTATGTGCATCAAATAGGCTATATAT
>JAUCNO010000841.1:1022555-1039480 GCA_032353835.1 Enteromius viviparus | reverse complement strand
CGTGACCGCATCACCACCTCGGGTGTGCATTATTTTTCTAATAATTCAACGGCCCGTCGTCAATTATTCCTTACATAATTCAACGGCTCGTCGTCAATTATTCCTTACTTATACCATAAGCCACCCATCACAGTTTTGTTTGCCTCTTTGCAGTTGCAATTTCATCCAATGGCTCTCTGCAGCTGGCCACTACTGGTTCAGACGGTATGCAAGGCCTGCAGACTCTCACCATGACCAACTCAAACCCAAGCCAACCAACTATCCTGCAATACGCTCAGACCACCGACGGACAACAGATTCTGCTGCCTAGTAGCCAAGTGGTGCTCCAAGGTTGGCGCTTAAAAGCAAAACCACCTTTTCATTTGACAGTCAGCTGGTATTGTTGCTTTATTACACGTGGGACACACTCTGGCTGTGATGCTGTGTTATAGGTGCAGGGGGAGAAATGCAAGCTTATCAGATCCGCTCTTCTTCCTCCTCGCTGCCTCAGACCGTCGTCATGACATCACCCGTTATCAGCTCTCAGGGCAAAAGCGATGACCCGCAAATGAAGAGAGAAATACGCCTGGCGAAGAACAGGTGGGTGTATTTGACTGGTTGGTGATGTGTAATAACCTGCGGTTGTTTTCATATGGGACGTTTTTATTGCATTGTAAGCCTAACTAAGTGTAATTGCGAATCTCTGCGTGTAGGGAGGCAGCCAGGGAGTGCCGCAGAAAGAAAAAGGAGTATGTAAAGTGTTTGGAGAACCGTGTGGCGGTCCTGGAGAATCAGAACAAGACTCTTATCGAGGAGCTCAAGACATTAAAAGACCTGTACTGTGTTAAAACTGGCTAGTGGGACATCTGTCCAATCGTGCTAATGGGACTTTGCTGGCAGACCTGTCTGCCTACGTGCTTATACAAACACAGACACAGGGACATTTTTGTGGCATGGGGGATGCGTTTAATCCTCGTGTCAAATGCTTGTTTTTATACAACTCATTTTTAACTAATTGCCTAAGAACGATTGACCAGAAACAACAGCAACTGTTATGCTTTTCAGGATAGATGGTAAGAGGGGTATGCTTTGCCATTAACATATTTTTATTTGCAGCCGACAGATGTTTATATTTGTGTATGTATCTTGTGCAAGCATTGGCATGTCTACACTGGGAGATCTCGCTTTATTCTTGACCCATTTGGTTTCCAGGGAATATTGAATGTTAATTTTATTGAAGCGCTAGCTGAATTATGCTTTATCCAGATACTCTGGTATTTTTACACCTGATCTCAGATGCGCTTGTATGTATGAAAATTGTGACGCGATTGTGTTTTTCCTGAAGTCATGCAACTGTGTTCTTTGCATTTTCCCCCTTTTTAGGATGCTATGGTATTGTTATCCCCATTCCGTATTTTATTTTGCCAAGTTTTAGTGCGATGTTTTCTACAGAGACCGAGCAGAATTTAAGGTGAGGACTTTCAGCTTTATTATCATGGGTAACATGAAACAGTTGTAAGCTCATTTAAGCCTTATTCTGGATTGATAGACTAATATTGTAGGATTGAAACCCATGCTCTTTATAGTCCAGGTCTTTGTAATATGTCTGATTGGTCTTTAAGCCATATACACACTTGGGTTGCGACCTTTGTCGGTTTTAGCTGACTACTAGACCTGAGGCTTACCACTGTTTATAAACCAAGCTGTTACAAGACAATCGAATCAGGGAGTATACAATGAGAAAAGAAACAACAATGTCACTTGTTTTTGCTAAAGTGAATCTAAATAAATATTTTTCCAGCCTTTGTTTTTCTCCCTTTCAGTGTTGCCTGATTTGTGGCTCAGAGGCCCTTAGAAATCTCCACTCAGTATATTTGGGAAAACATAACAAAATACTTTTTTTTCCTCTCCATAATTAAAAAAATAATATCCATGCTTATCAAAGTCAAACTTTAATTCGGTTAGGGAATGCAAGATGGTCTTTTGAGTATTTAGCTAATGCCATAGACTAGTATTATAACAAGCATGAGAACAGGAAGGTAAGCTTAATTTCTTTTGATAGCATTATGACATGCATTACTCATAACCACTAGACGGCAGTATGTCTCTCATGCATTAACCATTAATTCACGAATGCTGTCCAATTTCCAAAAGCCTGTTCAATGCAGATGAATGTATTTTACCTGCTGGTGGTGGTTTTGTAGTTTTGTAATAGTGCGACAAGATACTCAAACAAAATGATACATCCATGTAAAAAGACAATCTCAAGACTGCATTGTGTGTTTTATAGCAAACAAAAACTTTGTATTTTATAGATTCAATACAAATTGTTCTTTCATAAGAACATTTAAGATTATGTAGTGAAATTAATCAGGCTTACTTAAAGAATCCACACATGAACATTATTTTTGCAGAAGGAAAATTATCTATTTGATTGCATAACCAACAATGTGTGGTTTGAGCATAAAAAATAAAGGAGCTTGGATGTGGCGTAGCTGAAGGTCAGAGAAGCCAGCTGCCTCGAGGTGCTTCCAAGTAGCACGGGTTGTATCACAGCCGTCATTAATATAGTACCTGACAAACATACAATTAAATGATGGCTAAAAACTTATAAACATTTTTACTCTAACTTGACATAAATAACTTTACAAAAGTTCTAAAAACACAATAACTAAATATAATAATAAAGTAGTTTTAATAATAGTATAAATATTGTTTTTATATTACCAAAGAGGCTGAAAAACATGTTGGAAAAAGTAACTCCAGGTTGAGGGGTCAGACACCACATGTTCAAGAAAGAATAATGCTCCTCCCTGAAGAACGAAAAGTACAAAATGTGTAACACTTGTTTAAAATGAACTAGTATTTATAGCACTTGGAATCGCTTATCTGTATTATAAAATATATTGATACAAAATATATTATCTTTCCACCTGAGCACAGACTGTCCTAAACTTACAGGTCTCAGGACTCTCTTTGCTTCTTGCAGAACCGTCCGTGTGTCCTGGACCGAGCACAGAACCAGAGTGCACACCACAACATCCATTGAGTTTTCCTCCACAGCCTTTAGATTCTCCCCCGAGGCCACAATGAAGCTGTCATAAACGAGGTGATCGTTCTTCGTCATACTTTTCTCCAGGTACTTTTGGAAATGCGGATTGGGGTCGGTACATGTGATCCTGCAACCCGTCGGATAGTGCTCAAAGTTCGCCCCGGACCCGCAGCCCACTTCCAGGAGACGCAGAGACCCTTTCGGCGGGAAGAATTTGTCCAGGTTTCGAAATAGTTCCCTTTTCTTTTCGTTCATTATTTCATTGTATGCTAACGTGAAATTATATACTAACCGAGGAAAGACGCGTTTGTAAAAAGACAATAGTCCAGACAACTCTGCGAGGTAGAGCGGGAGAGTGAGGACTTTAAATAAAAAAACGCAAGCGTTCATAAACAGCGTCATTTTAAAAGCAAACCTGAAACGCTAAATGCCGCAAAGTACGTGCACTGTCTGCGAGCCCTACTGATGTCGGAAGACCGTTCACGTTCCGCACGCAAGCTCCTCACGTGACTAAATTTCTAAAGCTCGGTTTGGTGAACTATGTTTATGGGCGTGAATGCGTAGCGTACTCCAAACCGCAAATGTGCACGCAAAGTACATTTTATATCATATTTTTGCATTTACAGCGTGGCTGTAAAAAAATTGTACAGCCAAACGATGACCTTGAACGAGTTGCTAGTTGTTGTCAATACGATACCTAGATGTTAAAGGCACGTTTTTGGATATTATTTCAGAATTAAACGGGAATGGACGTAGCCTTGTATTTTATTATTTTAAGGTAATAATAACGCTTGAGAAATGGCGCCAAACGCCTATAATTATTTCTTGTTCCAAAAAGCTGCTTAAGAGTTCAAGATTAAAAATAGTAATCCTATAAATAATGCAGGTAATTAATGTAACCTATTGCCGTGTAATATTTTGTGGCAAAAACTAATTGAACAGGCGAGTTGATAGTAAGATAATAAAAGGATATACACAAATGCAGTTACATAATCTTACTATTGCTTTTTTCTGGCCCAATAGTAGAACATGTGATAAAGTAGTTTCTAAGAATTACACATATGTGTAGTAGCATAAGGCTGTGGCTTGAAGGGTTACAGTTAAAACCAGACAATAAAAATGTTCTACATATTAGATTGTTTTATTAATATACAAACTGTAATTATTGTTGTACAGTGTGCGCATGCCCAGTAGATTAATCTGTATACCATTTATCCTTAACCGAAAAGCACTCACAATGCATTTACACCAGTGTATGAATTCTTTGCTCTATTTTGTTCACGTCTTGCTAATACAACACCCTAAACTGCCATGATGTATAACACAAACTTGGTGAACAAGTGAGTGATTTCAAACACAGCAACTGTCTGGGCTATTGAGTCTAGAGTCAACTACTCGTTCATTATTCGTGTGACATCTAAACCAGTCATCATTTTCGATGCAAATAATATAACGCAATGAGAGCAGTACTTTTTTTTTTTTTCTTTTCTTAATTTGAAGCTCAGTTTTAAGGAGACTCTTGGAAATGTTCCACTGAGATTGTGGAGTTGCAAGGTTAGCTTATGAAGGATGTTGGTCAGTATTTGGAAAACTTGTCTTGGTTGCTGAAATAAAAAGACAGCCACAGAACCGTTTCATATTTAATTCACATTTAAAAATTTTATTATATTTATTTGTATGCATACTTTATTTAAAGAACAATGTTTCCCAAGGTCAAGGACAACAAGAAAATATCAAGTCATTTTAAAATGGTTATTTTCCAGTCATTTTCCAAACATTAAAAAAAAAACATTGTTCTAGTTTTTAATTGATACTTTTTTGAGAACAATCTGTTTAACAGTCAGAAGTGTTCAAATGTAACGTAATGTAGTAATTGAGTAACTTTATTGTAAATATATTACAAAAGTATACTGTATAAAATCAAAATTAAGTAATTAATTCCTCCTAACCACGAGATGGCATTATGGCTCCTTTATGTTTCTTAACCCTCTCTGGAGCTCGCAGTGCACAGCCAGGATCTGAAGGAGAACATGATGAGCCCCATTGCTGAGGAATAGAAGGTGTCGTATGTACATCATTCATTTGACTGCATAACCAACAATGTGTGGTTTGATCAAAAAAAACAAAGGAGCTTGGATGTGGCGTAGCTGAAGGTCAGAAAATCCAGCTGCCTCGAGGTGCTTCCAAGTAGCACGGGTTGTCTCACAGCCATCACCAAAATAGTACCTGCCAAACATACAAGTAAAGCACAGGCTTGGTCATATGCTTTGTTACAAGTATTCTAGTATTCTATCATTATGTAAAATTGTTCTTATTTGATTTGTAATGTATTCTGCCACCCCTTTTTTGTATGTGTTCTTTGGTATGTTGCTTGCTGTTGTTATAAAACTAATAAAACTAATACTGGAAAATTGTTAAGAGCATTGTTTCAAAGTAAAAGCAAAAAAATAATAAATAAATTGACAGCATATATTTTTGCTATATTTATGCAGACATTTTACCCACTCATATTATTTCTAAGCTGCAACAGCTTTGCTTGTTAGCTTTTCATTTGTCACTACATAAAATATACCCTAATTGTATTGACATTATAGCTTGAAATAAACAACTATTATTATATAGTTATAGAAGTATAATATATATAAAATACAATGGCAATTTTATAAACACTGTGTGTTTTTGCATTACCAGAATGGTTGAAGAACATGTTGGAAAAAGTAAATCCAGCTTGAGGGGTCAGACGCCACATGTTCAATGAAGAAGAATGCACCTCCCTGAAGAAAAACAACAAAAAAAGCAAAGTTATATTTCTCAAACCATAATTGTGTATATAAATAGATGTTGTTTAGCTTAAAATGACTCAGCACTTCAAAAACAGCAGCCTAATCTGTGTGGTGACGTCTCCCCTAAAACAAACAGCTGTTTCGATGCGATTTATCGCAGCAAACGGTGGTATAATTGTGGTTACGTAATGTGTTACCTTTCATCTCAATTACACTTAATGCAATAAATATATACTCTCTGAGGCAAACAGACTGGCATTGATAAGAGACCATAAAACATCTTCTAAAATACTGGACTTCCACCATTTGAGCACAGATTGTCCTAAACTTACAGGTCTCAGGACTCTCTTTGCTTCTTGCAGAACCGTCCGTGTGTCCTGGACCGAGCACAGAACCAGAGTGCACACCACAACATCCATTGAGTTTTCCTCCACAGCCTTTAGATTCTCCCCCGAGGCCACAATGAAGCTGTCATAAACGAGGTGATCGTTCTTCGTCATACTTTTCTCCAGGTACTTTTGGAAATGCGGATTGGGGTCGGTACATGTGATCCTGCAACCCGTCGGATAGTGCTCAAAGTTCGCCCCGGACCCGCAGCCCACTTCCAGGAGACGCAGAGACCCTTTCGGTGGGAAGAATTTTTCCAGGTTTCGAAATAGTTCCCTTTTGTTTTCGTTCATTTTGTCATTGTAGGAGAACGACATTTTATAGACGATTAAAGGAAAGACGCGTTTGTAAAACGACATAAGTCCAGTCACCTCCGCAATTTTCAGCGGGAGAGTGAGGACTTTAACTAATAGCGCGCAAGCGTTCATTAACAGCGTCATTTTTAACGACAAAATCTAACACTAACAGCTACATCTGACACACAAGAAGAGTGGAGGAGCCTAGCCGTTGCGCGCACCTTGTGACAACTGACCAATCAGCGACCGCGTTTTTGACGCCAGGCAATACTCCAGTCTTTCGCCAGATGGCGTCCGTGTATAAATAATAGTGGATTTCCTCACTAAAAGTTACTCTAGAAGTTGTTAATAGTAGTTTCGAGAAAATGATTAAAAGCATGTACAGTCGTTCAAAGACTTAGGCCTATATCTAATAAATGCTTATTTTACGCACAGCGGGATTTCAAGACCAACGTAACATGTTTTATTAGAGAAAAAGCAACATTCAAATAATAACGATAAATACTAAACAAATTAGAAAACAAAAATATAGCTCACACTCAGTTTCACCAAATAGTGCCAGAGTGACTGAAGATTGTAATATAACAAGTCACAATCAGAACGAAACAAATTTAGCAAAAAGAATAATTAAGCTTGGATTTTGCTTTTGTTTTCATAATCAAGATAAAATTCTATAAAGCAACAATTAATATTCATTAAATTAAATAATATTTATTTAAACTCCAAAAGCTAAATTAATTAAGAACTAGTTTACATATATATAGTCGTACTTACATTCACTAGTATAGAAGATATAGAATATATTTCACTGGTGAGAAACTCTGAAAAGGTCCATTTATCTAAAGGTTTATTCTATTTAAAGTTTTCTCAAAAGGACATGTCATTGGTTAAACAATTGGTATGTTGTTAAACATAAAGATCCTCTGTGGTGATTGAGATTAGGATTTAGGACTTTCTTACTTGAGATTAGGCTTACAGTAATATCTTTAGTCGCTGTAAGACCTTGAAATACTTGCAGATAAAAAAATTATATGTATATATATGTATATATATATATACTGTAAACACATAAAAATGTAGATTTTATTCATCTGCTTTGCAGCCAGTGTCACCTGAAGATGTCTCTGTGTCCCATTTGGCTTAGACACAAACTGAGACTTCAGCACCAAAGACAGTGACCAAACACAGAGATGGCTGGTGGTGCATTGCACAGCAAGGCTTCATCCACTTGAGGCTTATCAGTGAGGACTATAAAAGATGCTCAGGTGGCCCAGAAGGGGGAGTTGGAGGTAGTCTAAAGCTGTTGTTTCCTTTCACTTCCTAACAGGATTAGAGAAAGATTAACTATGGCCTGCAACCTTTGACCATGTACTTGCTCCTCAACCACACTGCTTGAATCAACCCCCATAAATTCAAACATTGCCACAGTATAATCTTACATTGACCACTGCACTTAAAATTTGTGGCAATACATCCCCAGTGAAAACTCTGCATTTGTCCTCAGAATGTAGAGACTTTAAAGCTGTGGCTTACTTGAACCCGCAGCTTTTTGCTTCACCAGATGATAACTGACGGAGTAAAGTCATGTCAGTTACTTGTGGATTGTTTTTTATCAGATGTTTGAACTATCATTTTGATGTCACCAGTTCACTGCAGAAGATCTGTTGGTGGAGTGACTGGTTAAATGAGACAATGCATAACTTTGCCAAATCTGTTCTGATAAAGAAACAAATGCATTTTATTGGATGGGCTATATTTTCAGCAAATTTTAATTTTGGGGTTAGCATGTCTTCACAGATATTTTAAAGCATACATAACCTCACTTTTTGTAGGAACAAGTGTGTGCATAGCAGAATTATATCCTTATGTTTCCCAACACAGAAATTATATTTGAAAGCCAATGCCAGATGAAACCATAAATGACAGAAAATTGTATATTGTTCGTTGTGTGATCCAAATAAACTTTCTATACGCACAATTTATAATAATAAAAAAAAAAAAATTATTATATATATTTATTTATTATTTATAACATAAAAAAGTCACTCAGAACACACACTGAACAAAACAGAATACACATTTCTGATTATTATAATTTTTTTAAGCAATCCTGATCCAATTTTAATTGAAGACAGCCTAACATTTGTTGGAACAGAAATTAAAAGATTAGACTAGATTAGAAGTGGTAAATATAATTAGACTTAGATCATTGTGATTGATATTCCCTTTTAGCGCTGTTTCGCTTACGTTGCAGCGTTCTGCCGGTCAGTACGGAAGTCGGAAGTAGGCTACTTGCAGACGCTCCCTAACAATTTGCTGAGAGTCATCAATTATGCAGGCTAGCCGTACGCACTGGGAAGGAAGATAGCGGCAACAATATGGCGACATCCGCAGTTTCTCCTGGGTCTTTTAAACATCCTTAGGCACGCAAGATCTACGTGGATCGCTTTTAATGCGGATAAAGTAAGTAGACTTTCTCTAGTCCACAGCGCGAGTGTGGTGTTTTTTCAGGTGTTTATAGCCTGTTCTTAGGGTGTCTCATACCTGGACTCATCTGCCGCAGAGCGGTCTCTCGCGCTCAGCATCTTTTCTGCTCACAGATGTGGAGAGGCTTGCTGCAGGGAAACGCCAATTAACACGCCAGACACTACTAACAGCTATAGTACTTGTCAAACAGAGGCTATGGAAGGGGGAAAAGTCTGACTGAGGTAAATGAGGGTGTTGGCCTGGCGCTGGAAACATAACATTAGTGTGTGTGTCGAAATGTAGAAGATACGCATACCATGGGACAGGCAAGTACGACCGCCGCAAACTTTATTGCATGGGAATATTGCGCGGACAGACTGACGCAAGATGCAGTATTCAGCTTTCAGATGGCATATGTGACAGTGTTTTGCAACGTAACATGTCAAAATCACTAATGTGGCAGTTTTTAGTCCCCTGCGCCTGCATTCCCCCTCCCTTCGAGTCACCCTCGCCATACTTCTTTGGGCTGGACTCCCTAGAATCGGCGCGTTGCCGTTTTTGCCGTTGAAAACGGGGACTACCACCCTCGTTTTCTCATTCCCTCATGCCTGAGGCGTTAGCGGCATGATGCGCCCGACCGTATGCGCGGTTGCGGGTTAAATCACAGAGAGGACGGTCTGACTGCACGGGTGTGGTGCCGGAGCGGACAGAGTCCCAAATGTTCTTGAAGTGTTCAGATGCAAACGCTGTTGAAACCTAGCGGGATAGACATCGAGACATATAATAAAACATAGTATGCACGGCTGTCTGAGTCGTCAGTGGCGTTCGGATGTAGATGTTTCACAGATTGATTCGCTGGCTCGTGCCTTCGCGCGAGCTCCCCTCAGCTCCACTGCAGTATTTCAGTCGAGAGCGTGGGGCCCACGCGTGTACATACAGATGCCATAATTACCGCGAACAAACTTGCACATACTGATCTGCAAATCTCATAACATGTCGCGCCTTCAAATGCGCAAACCTTGTTAGGAGGAGAAATTGCATAATACGTGCATTGGGCGGAAGTGTGAACCCGTTTAAGTATGTTCATGCTTTATGAATTATATTTGCTTTCAATTGATGAGGACCGTTTCCTGAACGGGATGTATGTCAGTGTATTATTACGAAGTATTACGAAGGCAAAGGCGAGATAGCTAAATGTAGTAAAAAAGGACATGTTTGTGTGTTTATGCGTGTTGAAATTTAAAAACGGAGAGTTATAGTCAGATTTCACGGCCTTTATTCTCCGCACGGGATAGGCCGGTAAGGTTCGTCCTCGTGACAGCTGTGCAGATCCCCTCCCTTCGATGTACAGTGCCAGAGGCCAAGCGTTCGCTTTCCATATCATTTCGTTAAAGGCATCAAATACGGAAAAGTCATGTTTCATCGTGGCTCGAGACAGCATCTGGGAGTCTAGAGGACAAGCGTGAGCTCGCGCTGAGCGGTGCTGAACGGACAGCGCCACTAAGACTCATTCGACGGCATCTAGAAGACGGCGCACAAGTCTCGGCTTCTTAAAAACATACGACGTTTCTGCTTGCTTGATAAGGAATATCTTTGCGATGGTACGGGAACGCACGGTTTACCAGAGATGAGAGAACGCTATGACTTTGCTTGAAGACACGTAAGTAGCCTAACCTGTCGGATGGCATCGGTTATTTTGGATTTGACGTGTAGGTGTGTAACTTGGGGCAATCGAAAAGTGGAGGACGTACCATTAAACGGCGTATACCTTTTCTATAACCAACGTTTTCAAAACACTGTAGTCTGTAAGAAAGAAAATGCAGTAGGTTTGTTAAGGTCATTGTGTGTATATATTGTCAGGGCCTGTCTATCTGATGTATCACCTTGAGCCGAGGCGTCTCTACAGTATCCCAGGAAGGAGACTTGGAGGTTGGACACAGCAAGCGTAACTTAAAACGCATGTCATAGTGTTTAGTTTGTATTTCGTCTACATGGTCCATTAAAAAAAGAGTTACTTTGTTGCTTTACTAATGGGTCTATGTCAAGCTGGTTTAACAAAGAGTCATTAAAATTAAATACTAATGCTTACATTTTCTTTTACATGTGATCCAGTAGTGACTAGTATCTTTTTTCAAATTTGCTATTGATTCCGCATTATAGAAGTAGTCAGACTTTTGTTTCTAGTAGGCTAACTAATAAGTTCTACTATTTTAATGAATGTACAGATAATACATTCTGCTACCGAATAGTCAAAATGGATCATATGCCAGCAATGATTGAAATAATAAATGCAACTGCTACTATATTCTGAATAAGTCTAGTGAGAAAATCAATATGCAAATTGTCACTTTTGTAATAAACAACTAAAGTTTTAAATAAAACATAATTGAGTATATTTTACAAGACAATACTATTTCCGCTTTTTTCGTAAAACTTTGTTTCAAAAAATGCTACTTGCCTTTTCTGAGTAATTATTTGTAGAAGTTACCTGCAGTTTAGTGTGAGAATTGTTTCAAAGACATTTTTTAACGTAATGAATACTTAATAATGAAAAATATCAATACTAGTCACAATTGGATTGCTTATTTAATTACTTAATAATTGCCTAATAAGTCATTTAAAATAGATAATAGTTAAATAATGCTAGAGTACATTCATAAATGTTAAAAGTTCCATTTATAATAAATGAACTTTTTCAATGGGTTTTAATGGTGATAAAGTCTTTTTGAGAATATGTACTACCCAATAAATAGTTATGAAAACGGGATTAAGTACCAGCAGTGGTTGGAAAAAATATTTGTTTAAAATGAATACTTGATTTCTACGTGCTCATCACTAATGGAATGTAAACTATATAGTAATTTAATAGTAATTTTAAAAAAGGCAAGTTAAAAATGCTAGTTTAAAGGAATAAATGTTAAAATGACTTGCCATAGGTCTGCTGTCAATCAGGAAGCCTTTATTTTTAATGGCGCCCATCATAAAGAGCAATGTCACGTGACCGTGGGCACTTCACTATTGATTTGGCCAGTGCTGACTTAACTGAATCTGTTTTTGGTGTATAAATAATTAACAAACTGTGTCATTAAGGATATGGAGAACAGGGATTCAGCATTGGACATCATATAAAACCATCCTGCAAAATGACAAGTGAAAGAGAATGTTAGGTTTAATATTTTTTAAAGTGAAAGTGAATGAATTTGATGTCTGTATGACACATCATAAAGCATTTACATGAGTTAAAACATGTGAATGTGTGGAACAACATGCAGCTTCAGTAATCAGTTGAAGAGGGCATCATGTCTTCAGTTGTTATGTGCGCTTATATGAAGTGATTATATAGTGATTATATAGTAGATTATAAGTGCTCAATACGCTTTTCTTGTTTTTGCTTGATTAGTTTAGTACTAGAAAAGGACACATTTTACATTGATCACTGGACCATAAATGCAAGTCAGCCCTGCAATACAAAATGCTTGTAAAGGGACATTCTGGAAAAGGAATAGCCCAGTTTAGTGGAGCCTGAGGGACTAGGCTGGGACTGACTCTGCGACACACACCTGGAACACAGGAGAAGTTGACTAAGTAGTACTAATGGCATTTAGAGTTTTTCCTGCGCATTTGTGATAAATCTCTTCGAAAAGGATTGTTTTTCATTGACAAAACTCTAAAGGGGAAGTTAATTTGTTAACTTGTTGTACATCAAGTGTAGTGTGTCAGTTCTGCAAAATGTCACGAGTGCAACAGTGACTAATGCTGCTTTTTTGGAGAAAAGTATCTTTTGGGCAACACCTTTTTGTATTTCTTGCAGATGTGTAAGACCAAAGTAGTTATATATGATATTATATATGCATACATTTATACATACACAATATCATTTTCTAAAGAATTTAAAAAAAGGGTATGTATTTAACAAAAATGCATTCGTTGACGTTTTCTCATAAATAATGTGACACTAAAGTCTGGAATAATGGCTGCTGAAAATTCGGCTTGGATATCACAGGAATAAATAACTTTTTTACAGTGAATTAAACAGTTGTTTTAAAATGTACAGTGTTTATTGACGAACACATAGTGTGTTGTTTTTGCAGTATTATTTAGGTTCAGAAATCAGTTGGTGAGCGACTGAACATTTGCTGAACTCTTGTACATGATCCCCCATTTTATCTTGTCTGAGAAGAAAAAGTGTGTAATCGGCATAGTGTGTTTAACGTATAGCACAACCTTAGTATGAAGTGAATAAAGTGGAGAGTTTGTGATTTGCGATCCTCAAACACTTAATTAAATGTAGTGATTTCAATCTGAACAATGACATTGCATAATAAATCCGGAAGAGACAGATTGAATTGATTGCATGTTTATTATGTTTTTTGGAATGGGCTTGATGACATCATGGACTGGAATATTAGTTAGATGATCCAGGTCATCACAGAAGGTTGAGAAGGGCAGTAATGCAGTTATGACCTTACCCTCTAATGTACATTCTCTCTGTCTCTCTCCCTCTCTCTCTCTCTCTCATGCACACACACGAACAGGTTCAGCCTCCAGTGCTGCAGCGCATTTGGTATTATTCTGCTTGGTCATCTACTTCTTAATGGACGTAATGAATGTGTGTGTTTGTGTGTGTGTGTGTGTGAGTGTAAGAGTGAGAAAAAGAGCAAGAGGGAGAGCAACAAAAGAGGATGACCAATAGCAGAGGCCACTGAAATCAATGGATAGTTTTCAAACACACACACACTCGCGCAAATATGCTTGAAAAGTAGCAATGTTTTATGTTTGTGTATAATTATTCGCTTTGTTTATCGTCTTTTGAAATTTAATTTCAGTTCTTTTTCTTTCCTTATTGTTCCCTTTCTGCATCTGTCTGGGTAACTCCCTCTCCCCTCCTTTTCCTAGAGCTGGCTGTCCTGAATGGCTTCTAAATAAAGAGGACTCTGCTGCAGGATGACAATATGGCTGCGCAGCTGCTCGCACCTCCAGGCCCCGATAGCTTCAAGAGGTTCACCCCAGAGACTTTGGAAAACATCGAGAAGCGTATCGCTGAGGAGAAGAAGAAAAAGCCTGTTAAGCCCAGATCTGACAGCAGTCACCGTGATGACGATGATGACAACAAACCGAAGCCCAACACTGACTTGGAAGCGGGGAAGAGTCTGCCCTTTATTTATGGGGACGTCCCTTCCAAAATGGTGGCTGTGCCCCTGGAAGACTTGGACCCCTTCTATATGAACAAGAAAGTGAGTGAGCTTTGAGCCCATATCATCCCTGATAGGTGGATAAAATATGGTTTGGTATGGTATGGTATGAATTAAGGAGTATTCGGAATGCTCCGCTCTCCAGCTTTTGGGAAAACTGGAGGATAGAAAGAGTTCTGGAAAGATTTGGAAAGTGCAGGGAGGATAGAAGTCGGTAAATCAAAGTTACAAACTTATACATATGTTTGGATGGATGAATGGATTAGATAATAAAGTAACAAAAAATATTGATTTGTTAAAGTTAATGTAAATGCATGTATTTTTAGGAATGAGAGTGACCAAACAGTCATAGGAGGAGGGGGGGGCCATTGTTTAGTAATCCATATTCTTCACAATATATTATTTTTTGTTCAACAGAGGAAAGAAAGTAATAACAGCATTACATGTAACATACAAACCTAATAAACTTAACTGAAAATGAAAAATTAAGAAGAAGAAACAGCTATTTTAAAGAAAAACATCAAATTTAAACAAAATTTGAAATGCGGTGCAGGGAATTCTGGGAACATCAGCTTACGTTTTTTCCCTGTTAATATTTCTATATTTCATATATGTGACCGTGGACCACAAAAGCAGTCTTAAAGGTGCTCTATGCGATGTTGCAGGATTTTAGCTCGATTTCAGTCGCTGGGATATATTTGTAGCAATAGCTAAAAATACATTGTATGGGTCAAAATTATTGATTTTTCTTTTTTGCCAAAAATCCTTAGGATAATAAGGATAGATCATGTTCCATGCAGGTATTTATTCAATTTCTTCCCGAAAATAAGTTAAAACTTAATTTTTGATTAGTAATATGCATTGATAAGGTCTTCATTTGGACAACTTCTAAAGGTGATTTTCTCAGCATTTTGATTTTTCTGTACCCCTCAGATTCCAGATTTTTATATAGTTGTATCTCGGTCAAATATTGCCCTATCCATCCAAATCATACATCAATGGGAAGCTTATTTATTCAACGTTCAGATCATGTATAAAGAAAATTAACACTTACAACTGGTTTTGTTGTCCAGGGTCACATATAGCCCAGCTAGTTTGAACACTTTATACAAATGTACATAATTTCCCCAGTGTGTGTGTATATGTGTGTGTTCTTCTTATGGTTAGTTAGTAAGAACTTTCAGTGGCTTTTTGAAAGCCCCTCAGACTGAGTGTATATATATAGTATATATGGCTAAAGGAGCAGTGCACCCATACCAGCACAGAGGTACACTAGAGGTATGTGTTACATAATTGAGCACAGTGTAGCATGTGTTATACAGTGGGAGTTGAGGAGATATTTTTGATAGAAAATTAGTGTAGAGGAAACAGTAAATTGGTCTTGTCACAGTTTTTATTATCTGTTGCACACGTCACCATATCTACCTCGCATTACCAGAAATAGCGTGCATTGCTGCCAGTATGTCCCATCCAACACATTAAATCTTTTCGACCCTCCCTCCACCGCTCCTTCTTGGCAGTGGTATGTTTTTGTTATAACAGCAGCAGCTGTGGTACAGTAATGCATTGTAGGGAAGGGTTAAAGATAATAAAAAGAGAAAATGAATGCAAGGAGATGCAGTTCTACTGGTCCCTTTGGTGAAAAAGCCAGTCAGAATGTCAGGAAGTGTTGTAGTCACATGTGTTTGTTTGTATGCGATTGAGAGATATGGGATGCAGTTTTCTGATGGAGGTCACAGCACCAGCTGTATGTGATAGCTTGACATCTGGAGACAGATGTTTGAAAAACAAGTTCAGGTCTGTAGGTTTACTTAAATGGATGATTAGTGACTGATCAGTGAGTATGTTTGGTTCATACCGTGTTTGATATGTTTTATGGATTGACTAGTATGTAAATTAATGGATGATTTATTAACCATGAATATTTATTGATTCATCGTCATTATTTTGTTTTAGTTTATCAAGTAATAAATAAATAGATAATTTCATGTGTCTTGAGTCACTATAATTTGCTTTTTCGTTATAATTCACTAATTTGTTCTCTATATGTTATAAATCTATTCTATTAATTTTATGTTTTTACATTTTTATTTTTTTTTAATTATAGGTCGGCACATTAATAAATGGTTTATTTTATTAGTGATTATATTTTGCTTATACCATATTTCATATTTACAATATATTATTATATTATGTATAGTACAGTATATTATGTACTTGCATCAGAAAAAGAAGTACAATGTACTAGTTATGGTCATAATGTATTGCAAAACACTTCTATTGCTACTGAGGTGGGATACAGAAAAGGTTAGGGGCAGGTTTAGTGGTATGGGTAGGTTTAAGGCTGGGTTAAGTTGTAAAGGATGGGTCAACAGTGTAATTATAAATGTAATTACAGAAGTAAATATATGCAGAGGTTTTATATTTAAGTTAGGGCTGGGCGATAAAACGATAACGATATGTATCGCGATAGGGAAATGATCGATATCAATAAAAAATGTGTCCGATATAACGTGCGATATTTTTTATGTTGATGAAATTGTTGATTTTGAACGAATCTTTAATGTGACTTTGGAAGAACGAGTCGTCTCGGGGGAGTGATTCGTTTAGTCTTGCATGCGCATTGCGAAACGTCCTTACTGGAATTAATTCAGCTGTTTCGAGTCTTTGGTTTTGAGTCGTTCGTTCATAACGTGACGTGAAAATTCAGTCAGAGACGGAAAAAGAATTGATTAGGTCATCTATCGAGTCTTCCGGTCTTACCGAGTCG
>JAUCNO010000841.1:965981-1015024 GCA_032353835.1 Enteromius viviparus | reverse complement strand
ACATATATAGAGCATTTGTGTGGGTGTGGGTGTGTGTGTAGTAGTGCTGTCCACCAATTAATCAAATATAAGTTTTTGTTTTGTATGTGTACTGTGTTTATTTATTATGTTTTTTATAAAAATATAAATGCATGAATATTTCATATATTTTCATATATATATATATATAACATTATATTACATGTTGACAAGCATCTAATAATTCAAATGATTGTTGTTGTTCCATTTAAAGTGACCTAAATCCAGTGACGCATCACTCATGATGCGGCATTCTACTGCTAGCTTCCAGAAAAGCTCCTACTAGTGTGACTACAAAAACTATACACAGATCAATACTATCAAAGGAATTGTTATTCCAGTCTCCAAAATGCATGCATGACACCTAAAAACCTAGAAAAGTAGAACCCCATATTGTCATTCTAAGACGCTCATGTATCATGTACATGTTATGTAATGACCTGATTACGAAGCTGTTTTCCCTCCATCCTTAGGGTCAGTGAGTACAAAGACTACCCCGTCATACAATTTTATCCTACAGAAGACCCTCCCCCAGTACATAGCATGGCCATAAACAGCACATTCCCATCCCCCACGTCTCCACACGCTCTTCAGGACTCTTTCTGTCTGTCACCTTATTGCCATCTTAAATATGTAGCAATTAGACATCATTTCCTCCTCTGGCGCAGCTGATATGTTCAACATCATTCACGACCATGGCTTTAATTGTGAGATCTGACACAAGGTTAGGCCCAAAACTGGTAGAACTAATACAATCAAGTGATCAACCCAGGCAGGTGTTTGAATGCTGTTGAACGAGAACAAAATGTCCTCTCCCGCATGACTGCCTAATATAATGGATAACAGCAGTCTGTGGAGGATGATCGCTTTGTTTGGAAAGGGGATTTATCTTGTCTGGACTGATTAGTGTAGTGTGGTATCATCAGACAACAAATATCAAGAGTATTTAGTAGTTGGTCTGCAGTAATCAAACTAAAGTCTGCTCACAGTAACATGACTTTCTATTTCAAAATGTCACATTTAATGCGTTACTTGCCATTTCTTTGTTATTGTGAAAACAGTTTCTGTAACTTTTTTTTTATAACAAACATGAAAAAACAGGTTATGGTTTTACATAGTTTATTGAACAAAACAGGGATGAAACCTGAGCAAGTGATGCGTCGAAGAGCTCTAGTGTGCTTTACACAAAGAAAAGTCCATTCAAAAAATGTTCAACATTTGCACAAAAAGCAGAAAGTGCTCAGTTAAAAAAAAATAAAAAGTCATAAAATGAGCACAACAAAGCAACAAATTGCCACGGTCTGAGCAGAGCAGCATCATACGGCGTCAGAAAAGGAGAGGTTGCATAGAGTGCACTGTAGAGTCAAAGTTGGAGCACAAGGAATACAAAGCAAAACACAGAATTTGAGTAAAAGAGATTATAGAATAGGAAGTGAGCTTCTATTAAACTCTGTTCACTCTCCTCAGTGCAAGTGCAGTCTAATACTGTGGTTTGTATGACTGCTATGACAAAATTCTCCATTTATGCTATCTGAAACATTCAAACTGAAAAGAGCCATAATTAAGAAGACCAAAAAGCAAATGCAAAAACATTTATTAACTGACCCTCGTAAAAAGGTACAATCATTTAAATTGCCATTCGGGAAATTAAAAGTAGATTTAAAAGAATCAAAGAATGTTCCCAATAAAACCAAATTGCATTAACTGACAAAATGAAAACATAATTGAACACAAAAATTAACAGAACACTTTTTGTTCCCACGTGAAGAACCACACGGTCCAGAATATATCAGAAAATACCTTGAACCTGAGGCTGACCTAATCTTGATCTCACAAGCCTCAAGTTTCTTTCACGGCAGATGACAATAAGCAGTCAGAAACAAAGAAAAGAGAATAAAAGTAATATTAAAAAAGGTTTGACACTACAGATTTATTATTCAAAAAACAACTAAAAATATAAATAAATAATTCCATCTGAAAATCGTTAATTACTAGCCTCACCAAAAACAAAGCACTGCTAGTTAATTTAGTGAATTAGTTACTAAAACACAAGAGTGCTGAGGTAGAACTATAGCACACACAAACTGTCAGGCTAAACCACACCTGGAAGTCAAACACACCAATCTCTTTTCTATGTAGCATTCAGGATACAGATGAAAGAGCAATGGTATGCTATGGAGTTCCCATCCTGCTTTTGAGAATATCAAGTAGTCGTTAATAAAAAAGAAATATTGGATTTTGATAAATCAACCAAAAAACAAAAACAAATAAAATAAAATACCTCTACTAAACTGGAAATGCATTAGTAGTATTTCTTCTATAAAATGCAAATAACACTCACAGAGTCTTTAACTGTTCCCTTAAATCATAATCAAATCCATATTTTAATCTACAGGTTCCCAAAACAACCAAACCGTGAAAAAGTGTGTGTGTATCTGTGCAGAAAGGTCGTTCACACTGTTTTTCTTAAGTGACAGCAGCATTGTAAATGGGGCGCCAGAATTAATCGTTTTTTGGCCAAAAAAATTATAATCTCACAATGCAAAAACAAGCAACTAAATAATTTAACTGGCTGCTCATGCCTAATATGTAACGTGTTTAAATTTTAAAAGCTTGCAAACGTACTGCAGGTTTAAAAGATAAAGCTGTAAAACAAAACAACCTACAAGAAATCTCACTAATATCACTAGACTTCAAGGCACCAGGATAAATCTGCATTCAAAAAGAAAAAAAAAAAAATCTCAATATTGGGTGTTTAGGCTTGAGATCATGATGGCAAATGAAAACTAAGCTCTCAAAGTTGGTCTTTAATTCTTGTTTTTCGGAGTTGTATATTTAACTCAAGTAAGACCCAAATGTAAGACAATATGGCAATGACGTGCTGTGCATGTGTGTAAATGCTGGAGCTCAAAATGTAATCAAGTGGCTTGTGTCTGCATTTGGATTTCCTTCTCCCAAAAAAACAAAACAGCTCTAAACTGCTTGCTTACAGAAACTATGAGCTTCACTGCTCACAAAACTGGAGAAAATTAACCTCTTTTTGTATATTTTTTTATGGAAAATGATTGTTTTGAAAAGTTGGGCAAGTAACGAGGCTCTGAGAACAGAAAGTCCCAGTCCCTCCGTAAGACTAATAAAGAGCTTGCTTGTTTCAGCTTGATTGTACTCACTGCATCATAATTGTTTCGTTTGCTCCTAGTGACATTACTTATAATTGATTTAGGCTGAACACTTCTGAGCTTAATGAATGATTTGTTTAAATCACCACTGTAAACAAAAAAAATGAATGGTCAGTTGAAAATCTATTTGTGGCAAACTTTGTATTGGTGTTCAAGTTGAGTACTTGGTACTCTTCACATTAAATCAGCAATGGAAGATTCACAGTTTTCCAAGCAACGCGGTCCCTTCTGGTCTGTTGTGGAAAGGGAAAACCTAAAACAGAAAAAAAAAAAATACAAGTCATTAGTATTAGTATCATTAGTCATTAGCACAAGGATTAGTACCTTACAGAGGCACACATTTGACTATTAAGACTTCTCCTACAAACAACTAAAAATGCAATTAATAGCCAATAAAAAACATTAGAAATACACTTGGAAAAGAAAAGCAGTTGATTGACAGGCTGAAATGATGTCATGATGGCTAGTGCTGTTGCATAATGCATGACTAAATGGGTCCAAGTCTCAAGATTGCTTGATAAGTAATCAGATTTACAAAATCTCAAATAAACAAATCTTTACAGGCTATCTGTCTGTCATTAGTCAACACGAATGCCGCTTGATCTCAGCTGCATACAGTATATAGAGCTCAGCCCTCCTCATATCCTGCAGCTCAAACTATGTGCTGAGTCAGGGAGAGCTACTAAACGCCCCGCTGCAGTCACTCAAACTACACAACGCATGCTGTTTCGGGTGCAAACCCACCCTCTCTCACGTACCACACATTCAGACCAGAGAGAGCAAATTAGCCAAGAGGCTTCGAGCAGTTTTCTTTTCCTGTCTGAACGTAGCAACAGAAGAAGGAGAGGGGGATGGTGAACAAAAGACGACTGGAGTAGCAGACAGCTGTAATGTCCTCATAATGGCTGGGAACTCATGAGCCCTCTGGCTTTCATATGCATTCATACTCTCTTCGAGCGCACAAATAATATTTTAGTGATCGATATTCAAACCTAAAATGTATTACGTTAAATGCTCTGCTGAACTAATCCAACTATAATATCATTTTATCTGAATGAATGAAAAGCAACAAAAAACACTAAAATCAATTATCTTTAAATAGGGTGAGTAGTAATCACAACATGCATTTAACTATTAGAAAACGATTCATTTTGAAATTAGCTAAAGATTATGTTTAAGAGTTATAATTAAATTTTAAGTGTTTCTAAATATTACTATTAACTCTGTGATTCACTTCTTAAAGTCTCATGGGTTTTAATATAAGAAGTTTCTGAAAGTCCAGGTAACCAAAACTTGGAAAATTCAGGCCATAAAGCATTGTTTTTAACCCTTTTTGTTGTTGGTCATGCAGCTTATACACATGTTTTAGCATCAGATGCATCAGTTTCTGTGCCTGATTTGCTTGTGTATCTATATGTGGAAAAAATACTAGGAATCCTGTTCATCATATAAATCTCTTCACAAGACTTGGATTGAACTGATCAACTCATATGGATTTACGATGCTTTTATAACCTTTTTATTTATTTTTTTTACATGTTGGTCACTTGTACTTTCAAATGGAGGGACAGAAATCTCACTGGTTTCATTAAACATTCTAATATGGATTCTAACATGAGGGTGACAAAAAAAAGCTAGAGCGATTTTGGAACTGTCAGTTATGTGTGGCATGTCAAAACAAAAAAATCTTTCCATTTCAGGACTAGAAAGAACTTCCAGTCACCTGGCCTGATGAGCATTTTCCCCCGGGGCAAAGCGTATGGAAAACAGAGAGAGAAGAAGGGATGGGGAGTGAATGGGTGCGGTTGTATAACTGCTATACAAGCACACACTTTTAAAAACAAAAGAGGCTGTTATAGCATGCAAACAGAAGCTCTCTGAAAGTCATGTCATTAAACAAATCACATCATGATAGAGGGCTAGCAGAGCGGTCATAACCACTGTGAAACTGATGTGGTCAAATAAGATGCTAGCAATAACAGATAAAATGGCAATTTGTCCTTCACCGGTGTGGGAAAGATAGTGAAGCTGTTATCCAACACTGATAAGACAATGAACGTATACTACTTATAGCATGTATAAAAGTGTGCATGATTTCACTTGGGTTTAAAGCCTTGTGCCGTATTGTTTTCCACTCGCCATGCATGAGCTTCATCAAAATAATCAACCCCCCTGGGATGGCTGTTTGGGAATACACATGACGCTAACCATTTTAAAGAAGTCAACAAAGCCAATTTTCCACAAGCTAATATGATTCTTTAGGGTGTTAATAGAAAGTTTGTAATATAGATTGCTTTTAAATCTCTCAAAGATAGTGTAAAAAAACACTCATTTTCCCCCGTCATAAACAGCTCTTTAGAAATCACTCTGTTCTGTGTACTTCCCCAATGAAATCTTTAGGAGCTCCGCTGACTCCGCCCCTCTTTTCCGAGGCACTCTCGAAGGAGTGTCTTTTTTCTAGCCGTATTCATATTGAAACTTGCTGATTAGTACATAAGCAGGAAAGGAGATTTGCAAAGATTCATTAAAAGACATTAAACTCACTGCTTCTGTAGGTGAGGCTGGATCATGAACGTTTTGTGCGAACAAACACATTTCGGTTTATCAAAGGTGCAAAACCAAACATAACGTTAATCTTCCACATCCTCAGTCACTCAGATGTCGGAGGTAAATGGCTACTGCTATGTTCATTAATACATTCAACAACAAAACACCTCAGTCGCTTAGGAGTCTTGTCTCTGAGTCTTGGTCTGATGACGGCTCACTCAGGGTGGGTCTGAGGTAAGACACCAGTTCAGTCTGTGTGACACACTGCTGTCAACCAACTATTGTGGGTGTGGCCTGCTGGATCTTTATCAGTGTATGTGCATGTGTACGCACACTCCCAACTCACATTTCAGTCCAAACAGCTTGAAAAAGTGCATGCAGCACCGGATGACCCCTTAAAGGATCTCTCAAAATTTTTATTCTGGCTGATATGTAGCTGGTATTAACTTTTATATATGAGTGGATGCTATAAATCTATACTACTTTGCTAAAAACAACAACTTTAAAACACTAAAAACTAACATGCCCACTTTAAAAGGCAAAGTGCTCCTCAAAAAACAGTACATTTAAATGGTTAAATATTTCCATAATCTATTGTTATGCCTTTAAGAAAAAAACATACAAAATTAGAAGTGACCAAAATCTTATATCAGGACTTTTTTTACTTTACAAGGACAAATCACAAAATAGTTATTTGGACTTGAAATAAGAGAGTATAAAATGTCACTATTCTTAATACAAATTCACAGCAAAAACTATTATTAGACAAAATAAGTAAAATGAATGCAAATTTTCTACCGACTGTCAAATTTGTGTTTGTCCTTAAGAGATAGCATAAGAATACACAGCATTTCTGCCATTATCTGTTACCGGCTGTCAAGGGCGAAATTGTCAATCACACATTGGGGGGGACAGCTGTGGGACTTTTTGTGTTGGGCATGCACACATTTTTTTAATCTTTGAATATTGGGGGGGACGTGTCCCCCTGTCCCCCCATAAGATTACCCCTATGCCGGCTATGATTACTGCCACTGGACATTTGAGCCTTCACACAAAAACAAAAAGTTGAAAACAACATTTATGGAAACTGCACTGACAAAGGCTTACCTGTGTGTGCATTCAGGTCAGAGTTCACGCTGCGCAAGTGACCTGTCCCATCCTACTGTGCAGTTCTAGTGCGTCTGGCCGGTCCTGAGGATTGACGGCCAGCATGTCCTGCAAAAGTTTCCGGAGTGATTCAGGCATGTGCGAGCGCCTGCGCTGGGGAATACTCAACACCATCTTTGGGTTCTCTAAAAGCGCTTCTCCAACCGGGACGATGTCCGAACCCTGCCGCACATACGTCCCGAGAAGCTCCCGTTTCGACTCGGCGTCAATAAATGTGATTCTCTCTATCATGGCCCAGATGATAATGCCTAAAGCGAAAATGTCTGCTTTGGCTGTGTAATGTCCTTCCCAAACCTCCGGTGCCATGTAAAAGTCTGAGCCGCACGCCGACGAGAGCCAGAACTTGTTGATGTTAACACTGTTCTTGTTTTTGTCCCGTCCCTCCTCTGGATCTCGTACACTGGCACTCAGACCGGCACAAACTTTGCTCAGTCCGAAATCTGCCACTTTCAACACAGGTGCACCAGAACGCTCCGAGATGAGGATATTATCTGGTTTAAGGTCTCTGTGAACTATATTGTTTTCATGCAGGAACGCCACAGCACTACTCAGCTGCATCATGAAGCTGGCATTGGTCCGTGGATCGGGTCGCCGCGACAGGATGAACTGATTCAGATCCCCTCCCTCACAAAACTCCATAACAAACCACAGGTAGCAGGGCTCATCAGGACACGACAATACACGCTCACCTAAAAGAACACACACAAAAAACAGACGCATAGATTAATATATTAAATCTGAATATTTAGGAGATGTCTGCAATGGTATGAAGCATTAATAAACAACCAAGGTTTCAAAGGTAAATATTATAATTGAATGCAAATATGCCTGTTAAGTGTACCAACTTGCTTTAAAGGGACTTTGAGAAAAAATAATTTCTTTTTAAATAAAAAGGGTTCAATGTCACACGCCTACCTTTTGTTTAGGAAAACAGAAACACATATCAAAATGGGAGTGAAAACTGTAGGAAAACCTTCCACGTGACATGCATTTCTGTGCTGAAGCAAGTCACCTTGTTTTAAAAAGGCAAGGGAACGACAGCACTAAATAATACAAGGAGTTAAAGCTAAGTAAAAAGAATTGATTTGTCATCGGTTTCAGAGGCTGGATTGCTGCAGAACCAGTTTGAAGCTGTTGCGGTTTCTTCTCACAGGACTGGACTAGCTCCCATATGAACAACAAACACTGGCTTGTATCCCCTGATACAAGCCAAAATGCCTTTGTCTAATTAATGAACATGGTCCTGTGCTTACATAAGAGTTTTTTTTTATCACTTTCCCTGGTTTTGTAGAGCAAGCACTATGCGAATCTGCACATCTGCTGTAAATATAACACGTACTGTAAAGGTCAGAGGTTATCACTAAAAGTTGATGCTTTTATTCACACTACGAAAAATACTTCAATATCAAAATTGCTAAAATCATTTAAATTTGAGATAAAGCAGTTTTCAAAGCACTACTGTCTTGCGTTCCCATCAGATATTCAGCTGTTTGAAACACTTATTCATAACTTACTCATATTCATATATTGATAACACAAGTTAAAACCCATATAAAAGTTAAACATCTCTTCCTACTTTCATTTCCATTTACACTAAATATAGACCAGACCAACAGCTTTCAAGCAAATGCATCTAGCAACACTTTGCATATCATACAGTATAAAAAACTACAAGATGATTCAGGAGATCTGCATGTGAAAGCGGTCACACAAAGAAGACATTAGGATGAGACCAAACTGGCCTCGATTAGCTGTACTAAATCACCTTCATTTGTAAGATAATCTACACAGTTGTCATGTAAAGAGAAATCACAATTCTTTATTGTTATAACGGGTGTGGAGAAGGTTTGACCCCAACACAGCACCTCCCCCACCTTCAACCTCAGAGTTTCATAACCAAGAGGAGGGTGGGGGAGGGCAATTCTGACCGACATTTGCAACATTCTTACATAAAATGTAAACAATCTTAATGTAGAACACAGGCATGCGCAATATCAACGTCCGGTGTCATCGGTGAAACGCTACATGACTCACTGTTAAACAATGGAGTCTCATCGTTTTGTTTCAGATTACAATTGAAAAGCGAATAAAAATGGACATTGCTCGGATTTTAAATGGTTAATATGACACTGCTACCAAACGAGTGAACTGTCACAAACAAAAGCCACAGTTTGAGCTCATGACAAAGCATTCTCCCACCGCTGAACTTCCATTAAAATGCCAGGGCTTGAATAAAAACATCTCACCTTTCAACGAGGTCTCGACCAACCTCAAATACTGCTTTGAACGCTTATTGCCATGGCTCATTTTCTGGGCCATCCCGTTCCTTTGGAGCACACACTCCTCCAGCTGCACCACGTTCTCATGGCGCTTCTCCAGACTGGTCAAAGCCCAAAACTCTGCCAGGGCCAGCTCCACGTTCTCTGGCGCGTCACATCGCAGCTTCTTCACCGCTACTTTCGCACCTGATTTACGGGCAACGGCTTCGTACACAACACCATAGCTGCCCCTGCCAACTTCACGGAGCAAGCTGTACCTCGGTGCGATGAGCCGCTGTTCTAGACTGCCATGTTTAACCAGGTCCGACTCGCCTGCCATTGTCTTATTATCGTCTCTGTTGTCGACTCGGAGCGAGCGCAGGACACTGGCGCTTTCGGTTCTTTTGCAAGCGTTTCGTGTCCGCTGCCGCTCTCTGTCCTTTGCATCCATCGCGCCTCCTCACGTGTTGTGCGTGCGCATGGAAACACCTTCCGCGTTCATATTTGTAGAGCTTGAGGAAGTTTCGCACTTGTTTTCATTCAGTAGGGAAGCAGAGTTCAGTCAACAACGAGCTTCTATTCTGAACTGAATGAACCTTGAATGAAGTGAGAACTTGACTGGATCGTCCCACTTTCCTGTACAGGGGGGATTCCTGACCTATGAGGACACACGTACAAGGTACGCCTCTTCTTCGCTGTGGCGAACCAAACATGACGTGGTGTAATCATTTGCTTTTAAATAAAAACAGAATTATTTCTTTGCATTTATAGTAGTTTTGCAAATGTATGAACGTTTATACCATTTACACATGTGAATATAGGCTACATAAAATCATAATTTTTTAAAAAGGTGTCCAAGCCACTGAACTCCAAGAGTGCAGCCTGGACGATGGGGCGGGGTGACACGTGTCGCTCCACCCACCCCCAATTCCATTGGTTTATAACATGTACGAATTTGTAATTAATTTGGCAATTTTACTAAAATATTATGTGCTAACTCTATACTTACAATTTTTAGTAATAGTCAAAAATGAACACAAGCGGCTGATTACGTTTTAGGGCACAACCTTTTTTGCTTGTTATTGTTTAGAGACGAGTTGCGTTGGTCAGTGCATCACAATCATTAAATTTAATACATTTAACTGCTAATAAAATGTTTTCAAGGTGATCTCCTTGTTTAAGTTACATTTTGATAAAAAAATTTTGAGCCGATATATTGTTTCTCTTACAGTTTGTAAGTATTCGTATCTTATAATAATTGTCCATGTGACAGCAGATATTAAAAATCCAGTAATGTATCCACATCTTTATTGTTTATGCATGTTCTAATCTGTGTTATTAACAGTCGATCACCCTAGACATACAGAGCTGCATAATTATACTAGTAGCTGTAAATCTGTTCAATATGCACGCGAGCACTTTTAAGGAAGATTCCTTCCCTGTGATTAATATTTTACTAAAGACAATTTACTACTACTACCAAACTACTAAACAAATCTAAAATATGTATTCAGATTTTACAGTGATTCTGGATCTGTATTTCGTGCATATAAGGTGTAGGCTATATAAAAAAAATGTATCAGAGAAAATATATAAAAATGTATTGCTTTAATAAACACTTAATAATAATATTTACTGGTCAGATTTAACAGCTGTTTTAGTAAACAAAAACATGCAACAATGAAAATTGTTTCAGCGAGATTTTTATTCCTATAAAACTCCAGCGCTAACACAGGGCTATTTGATATTGTATTGTCACCATGGTTGTAATTCACAATAAAACCTATGGAAGCCCGTTTCCGCCACTAAATAAAAATAAATTGTGACTTTATAACTCGCAATTTTGAGGGGAAAAAAGGCAGAATTGCAAGTTTGTATAAAAATAAACAAAACATTTATAATTGGAAACTAAAACATATATTATTAAATGTTTATTTAACAGAACTTGTAGAAAAAACGCACTTTCTTTTGCAATTCTAGCAATACACGCAATGTAAATTGCGATGTTACTGTGGAAAACCTATAAACACACGTACATGCGTAGACTGCTGTCACCCATGTTGTGAACTACAATGGTTTAGTCCCTCCAGCATGAGTGTACATGTGCTCTTATAAAGCTCAGCGCACACACGTGGTCTGACACGATGGAGAGCTGCAGCTGGGGTTTCTGAGGTCACCCATTAGCAGAGCACAAATAAGAATTTTTGTCAATTTAATAGGGCTTAATATTGTTATTATTTATTTATTCCACCGTTCAATCCGTTTAATTCATATACACATTAAAATACATTTTTATTTTCATAATCATAAATAAAAATGTTTATTAAAATGTGTGAAGAGTGAGGGAGCATATTACCAGCATCGGTCTATTTATCTTATTTTATTTATTTATTTATTTATTTGAAAAATCACTAGTTATTACAAAGTATGATTTGTAGAGAGAGGACATCAACATTCAGATATTAATGGACAGGATTTACATTACATAAGATGGCAGTATTATGAAGTGGCAGCTGTTGCTGCTCACTATCTTCCTTTAGAATAAACACTGCCCAACTGTCTTTCAGTAATCATTTCGGCAAATATTTGTATAGTTAGATTTGTATATGCACCTGCAAATAAAAGGGATTTGTTAAAAAAACATACAGAAACAAAGCTCAAAATTGACCACAATTGTCATCATTCATACACAGACATGAGGGCATGTCTGAAAATGATGCCAACATCTATGGCTCACTACTTACATGGGTCAATGTTTTGTTTGTCTCCATAGAGTGCAAGTCTGAAACCGCAACTTAGGCTAGCTAGCTAAACAAAGCTCTTTCTTTCTTTTGACAGTTCTTTTTAAAACTTGCAGCTTGCCCCCTAAGAAAAAGGCTTGTTTTTTAATAACCAGGTAAAATATAACTTATGTTCCTCGGTTGCTGGCAGTGCTCACTTGTTGATCTCTGGAGGTATGACCACACCAACAGGCGGAGAGAATTGTACTGAGAATCTGAACTGAAGTCAACATGGCCTTTACAACCCATTTTTTTAAAAGGGAAGGAAATAATAAATTTCATTCACTACAAAAGTTCAAGTTAATAAATGGAATGGTGAAAGAAAACATGATTCAAGAAAATAAAAATGCACTGCGCTTTTAAGGAAGTCAGTGGGAACAAGGGATAAGACAAGAAAGATACGTTTTACTACTTAAACTCTTGCTTCACCTACTGTAGTAGTTTTGAATTACATTGTTAAATCATTAGTTGAATGTTTTCATAATGCATAAATGCATGTTTAAATGTATATGGCTATTTAATTACAATTTTAAAACTATTGAAACGGCTTCAATAAAAACAAAAAAATCATCAGTTGTAGATTTCTTCTTTTGATGCTCTTTTATCATTTTGCAGAGCATCCTGCAGATGGCAGTGATGTCACTTTTGTACAACTAGTTCCTCTGAAGAAGTGCTACGATAATTGAATGAGTATTGAATGAATAGACGTTCCGTAAACATAGGACCTTTACGCATAAATAATAAATATTTGTAAAATGTAAAATTAAAGCAAACTTGTTAAAAGAGACCAAGACGAAAACAGACTTAACTGATATAATCGTAATCATGTCCTTCAGTAGTAAGGATCCAAGGTTGTAGTTGTTTTTTTTGGACAAAGAAATCTGCTATACTAATTAATTATGCAAATGATGCATTGGAAAAAACAGCTCTAAATTGTTGCAACCTCATTGCTTTGCATCTCTGTAGGAAAGAATACTGCATTACATGATGTGTTACTCATTAAAATGCAGAGACATTGGAAACATTTGGCTGTTGTGTGTGTGTGTGTGTGTGTGTGTGTGTGTGTGTGTGTGTGTGTAGTGCAGCCTTGAAGACCACCGAGAACAAGTGGCGTAGAAAATGAGTGTGTGGTACAATAGGATGGTGTATGCTTCTCTGAAGTGGGCAATAGGGTGCAGCGCTCCATGCTTTTGTGTGGCTACCATGGCAACTTAACAATTATAAAGGCCAGCTATTTCTGCATGATTTTTGTGAATACTAACCTATTGAGTAAAATAAAATAAGATAAAAAATGTAAATAGTACAGTTTATTGTAATTACACAATAACACTAATGTTCTGTTTTTATTATTCGTTCATGAATAATAACTAGCATGTATTTGAATGATTTTTAAACCAATAGCGCTTACCACTGTCTTTGGGATTTCATAATATAAGTAACAGCTTATTAGGATCACCCTTGGACCATCTAAGATGTACATGACATTTGAATTAATTTAGCATTACATCACATGGACCTGTCACTGCAGTGAATGGCTGCCATCAGAATGGGAGTCCAAACAGCTTATATAAACTTTGCAGTAATCTACATGACTTATGTCCATCACATAACATTAATTGAAAGCTGTGTGTTTGCAAAAAAAAAAAAAAAGTGTTGCTTCCAGGCTGGTTAAACTATTTCTTTAACGTACATCAAGCTGTGAAGTCAAGAAGAGTCACCTTTATCCCAGAAGTGCTTAGTTTCCCCATTTTGTCTTGTTAATAAGGGTTATTATTTTTAAGATTGCTGCGATGATGGAAGGACATGGTGCCTTGTGGATGTTAAGGGATCTGACATTGCTCTTGCCTCTGTCCACCACTTCAGCGCTCGGAGAGATTGTTCAAAACACAATCACCCAGGAGTAATCAGGACACAAGAAGAAGAGAGAGGATTAGGGTTACACACCCACCCACCTCCACACACACAGCACTTCACCGCAATTACTGTCCTCTTGAATTTGAAATGCAGAGTGATTGGCATGATTACATTAATTCCTTCATCATTTCACTTTTATTGGGGTCTGGGGTTCTTGTTGGCCTTGAAAGAATCAAAAACCTTAGACTTTTGCAGTTCATTTTATAATGACCCAACTCATTTGGCATCTCAAGATATGATAATGTTTATTTTGAGGGTAAAGATTGAAACAGACCTCCACATTTTTCACTTGACATGATATCAGTATAGTGTAAAGTTTAAATGCTAAATTTCTTAAACAAGCACACACAGCATTGAAGTTACAATCATGCTAAGGTCTCCTAAATGTCATTATAACCTAGATATTCATTCTGTGTTGTGAAATCCGAGCTGAAATGTATTCCTGTGATGGGTTCATTTTTGCTGCTGTGGGAAGGTTGAAGCAGGTGAGCACACAGGCCTTGTGGTTGCCATAGCAACCTCTCATCACCCTAAGAACCCTGATGTTGTAATCAGCAAGACCGTCAAATGAAGAAAAACTGTCACAATGAGGTTTGCAAGGAAACACCAAAAACATATTAGATGTCCTAAACTTAGTGAAAGATTCGAATGAATAATTTACCCCAAAATGAAAATTTGCTAAAAATGTACTTACCTGCAGGGCATCAGTAGATGACTTTTTATTCCTTATTAGAACAGGTTTGGAGAATAAATATAAAATGGTGTGCAGGTGAGCCGTGTATTGAGAGAATCACTTGGATGGATGATCTGATTCTGTGGGAGATGTAGAGCAGAATAGGATAAAAGCATTTAATGCTTCAGGTCAAAGCTGTTCTCTTCCAAAGACTAGCAACACTGAGTCATTAACAGTGACAATCAGAGCAGATGATCAGGGTACAGGAAAGATGTGCATTTAAAAGGCAGATGCTAACATTAAATATTAGTTGCATAAAACTTACAACTCCAACAATGCTTCATGTCATGCTCCCATCCCTCCTGTTCCTTGTGCTTATGTTTTAGTTTCATTCATTTGGATCCACATCTCTGCTGGTCTTCTCTGCCAGCCATACTACAGTATCTGAATATAGTGCCTCTAATTAACTGTGTTTACAGCATGTTCTTTCTAATTTATGCTGTGTTTGTGCCACACTGTGTTTCTAATTAATGCAGTGTTTTGCAGTATAACGTACAATGTACAATGGCATTGTACAGCTCCACAGTGCAGCTGTTTAATGGATCTATTTTTATTAATTTCTCTTCCTGATAGAAAATCACAACTCTAATCCTATCCATTGTGTAGCAAATACATGCGAAAGTCAATTTATGCATATCTATACCATGAGTTTTTGTTCTTATTTGGCGTACTATTCATAAGGACAGGTATGAGTGTTATTTTTGAGGGTTTTGCAATCCAAACTTTTTTTTTTGTACAGGTTTAGTTTACATGGGGTTTTGAATCTGCAGCAGGTATGTGGGTGTATTGCTGTCATTTGTAATGATTTTGAGTGAAGCTGGTTACACAACATTGTCTGATTCTGTTTTCTAGTTGCATATATGCATAGAGCACACTGACAAAAAAAGTTATGCATGGGGTGAAAGGTGACACCTTGTAACTATGATGAGTGAGTGGGTGAGAAAGAGAGGTAGACAAAGATAGGAAGATGTGTTTTTAGAGACTGTGATTACCTTTACCTTCTGGCTGTGTGAGCTAAGAGGCTTTAAACTGAGCTGAACGTTTCTGTACATGATTCCAAACAAACACTGTGAGGCTCTGGGATAGTTTTATCATCATCATTAAATAAAGTCACAACTATTACCTTAAAGCAGTAGTCCACCTAAAACTGTTGTCATGCTGTTTCACTCACGTATGCATTTAATTCTTCTGTTTAACACAAAAGAAGATATTTTAAAGTATGTTCAGTTTTGGTTCCCATTGTTCCTCATTATATTATTTCCCACACAGTGGAAGTGGGAAATAAAACGGTTTAGTTACCAGCATTATGCATAATGTTAGAAGAAATAAGTGCATACAGGTTGGGAACAACACAAGGGTGAGATTTTTTTTGGTTTTTGGGTGAACTATCCCTTTAATTTTCAATTATTCATACAAGTTGATCATTGAGTATCTTTTTATTGAGTCCACAGTTCAGCAGTTGTCTGGGATACAATAGACAAAAGGTGCATTTTAGATCATTACCCAATATACCCAATATACTACCAGAATATTTAAAAGTAAAGAAACAGGTGTTCCCTTAATCTGCGTGTAAATAGACGCTGCATTAAAATTGTGCCCAACTAGTACTATGAGGTTGCATTAAACAGCACCAGAAATGACTCCAGTAGGGTCTATTTAAAGGCATTGTGCAAACCTAGACAATTAGCTTGCTAATTATGGAACCTGTGTGAAAAGCAAATAGACATTATCTCATAATCTGTAGTGATATTATTAGTCAAAGTTGTGTGACTATAGAGAGATTGTATCAATGTAGTTTATTTATTTATGTTTGTATTACAGAGTATTGCATCATGGCACTTCCCGAAAGGCTGCTGCAGCGACGTTTTGCCTCTGCCACTCGATGTCCTGATGACACGAAGAGCTTTGCAGCAGCTGAGCCGAAGACTATTAACTTCCCCTGAGATGAAAGAAAAAAGGAATGTGCTTAAGGCCTGCACTGCAGTAAACATTTAGCTGAAAATTGATTGGTTTCTGACTGAAGGGCTGTAAGATATTAAACTAAACTGTATAGTATATTCTTCCTCTTGAAGGAAGTGTTTCTGTTTGTATAAAGAATGTTTTATAATGTGAATAAATTATTAGATGGGAAAAACAATAACAGTGATTTAGGGTTCATAGTGTGTCTTTCGAGATTTCCATGAGGGTACAGAGACTGATATTCATGACTAGTATTCTTTTCAAAGTTATGTATTGTGTAATACATTGGGGATCTACAATGCAGCTACTGATATCAAATACATGAAATTAATATCTGAAACCCACATACAAATATATAAACATATTTAGTGCTGTCTTTAATCAAGTTAGTATAAATGGGCATAAGAAAACATTTATAATATGACAATACTGTAAGGCAATTACAGTTTAATAGCTATTAAAACAGTTTACAACAGGTTATTTTTTCATACAAAAATGGCATGATAAACCTTTAACTAAAATTCAGATTTTGTATTCACTTAAGTACAGATCTCATGAAGATCTGTGACAGATGGCAGATGTTAAAGGGGGCGGCTTAGTCCTTATTAGGGGAACCTAATAATATGCTTTTGGCAGGTGACATGGCATTGAAAGTTATGTGTGCAAATGGTTCTATAATTTATATTACTTGTTTGTATTTTTGATATATTGGATCCACGTTGGCTTCTCTCTCTGTCTTGTTATACACCCACTTAAAAGCACAGAGCTCCCTTGAGATCAAGTCTGAGTTTACATGATGATTTTAGCTACCGTACTCTTTGGTCCCAGTCCAGTAAAAAAAAACAAAAAACAACAAAACCATGTACTTAACATGTGCTACATGAGGTCAGCCCAGTTTAACTGGTGCACACATAGTATTTCAGGGGCTGAGGCCAAGAAAGAGTATTAGGTGGCTCAGATAGGCGCTCAGGCATAATCTGGGATTAACGATGCAGCTCTGGAGATTGCCTTAAGGATTTTTCAGGTCTCATTAGCATGGCTGGGACGGCCATGTTGATGCCAGAGTTGGTGATATCAGTATAGTGCCACCAATGCTTGCCATTTTTTTTCAGCGGATCCCTAATCTCTGAAAGTGCTGGTTCATCAGGACAAAAATAATGCCTGGCAGCATAGAAAAGGTGCTCTCAAAAGGCAGTAATACAAATATATGTAAAGATAAGAAGTAACACATTTTTAAATTATTTTTGAGTCTAATAAAGAATGCAATTGTATGAATTAGCTAATTAGAAAATAAATATACCCTAATTTCTATAAAAGTTGCCCTAAAGATAAGTAAATAAATAATAGACGAATTACAAACATTAACATTATGTTTCAGTCATTTGTAAAAATGGCAGAGCCGTTTATCATTGCTAATGAATATTGATGAGAAGACGAGCACTAAGCTCCGCCCACATCCACATCGAAAGCTCGGAGCTGTCAGTCATCTGAGGAGCTGAGGACTTCTGAACGCATCCTTTAGCAGTCTGTTAAAAAAACTGGACATTTAAGAATCACACATCATCTCAGTCTAAAGAGGACTGGCGATGGCAGCAAAAGTGTGTGAAAACTGATGGCCAAAAATGCAAACTCGACATAGTTCTTTAAAGATGGGATTTTACATAACGTTGAGCAGGATCACCAACTGCTTCAATCAAAGAGCAACTTGAACAAGGACTCTCTTTGAATCTGGTGCCCTATATCTGTTGGACTGCTACAACTTGTTGCTTCGCAGGTAAGTTTAATAGATTACATGGTTACTACAGTGTAAATATTGAAATGCTACCAAAAGTGTTAATTTCCCACACGAATACTTAACTTGTTGGTGAAAGAATGTGTCGATGAGACGATACATAATAAGTCGTCAAGACAGTGATATTGAGCAATGTATTAATAATACCTAAGGTCTGTAACAAATGTAAATGAGTTAACAGGGTTGCCTCTAGTCAGAGCGTTTCTGGCGCTCGTGCAGCAGTGCTCAGCTTTCCAACTAAACCGTTTAGTGAAAATAAACCAGTCCAGATTTTCACTTGTCTATGCAATAGTGACGCTTTACATTACACTGTCAGTGTAAATATACTGTACAACTAGCCACTTTGATTAATATAATTCTTATATGAAAGAAATACACAATTATGTGTATTTCACACAGAATGTGATTTAGCACAAAATAAAGAAAAAAGCTTGTTTGTCTGTTTTAAATATGTGATGACAGTACAAATAATTGAAAGACAGACTACGCTGAGCATGTCAGTGTTTATTTATTTTTAAGGGTGGGTATTGGGGTGTTTAAATCCCCAGATGACAGAGCCCTATGAGTGAAAATCAAGACTTCAGACATGAATCTTCTGGATTTCTAACAGATTAAACAAATAGTGTTGGTGTTGTTAGTCTAATTACACTAATCTTCCCTCAACAATACGATAAAACTAAACATCATTAGATAGCACAGCATCGCCCTTTTGGTCCATAGCTCTGAAAGATGTGCCATATAACTGACTTAGGAAATTTGTTGTCATTTTTGTTACATTACTTGCCCTGTGAACACTTTTTTTTAAACAATTTACCACTCAGTTTAAGCAAATATTAGTCTACATCCAGTTCTTGCTATATGCAGTCCCACTGTCTAAAAATGCTGTCTACATGATGGCTCAAGTTGCCCATAAAGTATATCTGGGTCAAGATCTACCAGCGAGATGGGCCACTGATCTTGTTTAGTGTTTAAGCAGCAAGTATTTTTAGGTGATGTGTTCAGATGGCAGTGCTGTCGGTGTGAAAACGGGCTTGCAGAGATCAAGTCAAAAACAGGTTCTTGTAATCTCTTCAGATTTTAATGCCAATGAACCTCAGCTGGGACTGCGTTATTATCTGAAATAATGGCAGCCCATTGAAAACCTCATGCATTATGCTTTTGCGCATTATTTCTAGGATCAAATACATGCTTTAAATGTTTACTAATTCATGGTCTTTTGTAATGGTGTTGTGTTTTGTTTATCATGACTTATCAAGTGCTGAATGCCTAGAAAAGGCAAAGAGAAGAAAGAGAATGGCGAAAATTTGTACGGAGCAATCCTACCCATCCAGACACAGGCTCTTGGTCCGAGCCTCTGAAGATGACCTGGACCAGAATGAAAATGGTGCAAGCAGGTTAGAATAACAAGCGGACCTTAAGGCGGACGCATATTATTTATTTATTATCTTTTTGAGCTTTACTTACAGTGTTACAGTGATTTCTGCAACTTAAAAATAAACAATGAAATGGAAAAAATAGATTAATAGAAAATAGATTTTTAGACAAATTTGAATTTTTCCAGAAACATGGAATACTCTTTGCATATGAAACTGACTTCAGGAAGTGGGTTTGTTGTCAGGTCAAATATATTTTTGATGCTCCCTTAGCTTATCCTAGTTTTTTTGTTTTTGCAGATCTGCATTCCGTTGTGTCTAGTTAACAAAACTGTAAATTCAGCTAAAACTGGTCTAGTATTTTGTTAATAGCTATAATAGCTAAACATCTGAATCTTTGTATTCTACTGTAAAATATACAGAGCTGCAAGTGCTACCCTTTGTAATTTGGAAAACGGTCTTGCAATTTACTTCTGTAGCTTAGTGTCAAAATATGACTAACCGGTTATTTTCCTCAGGGTGCATTCTCTATGTGAGGACGACAACTCTGACATGCAGGGCATCATTTCTTCTGCAACCAGCCAGTTTCAGGAATCCAGGAGAAGCTCTTTCACAGGTCCTGGGGCTATGGCAAGGTAACAAAGTCTATCCAAACCAAAGCGTGAACATAGTTTATCATGTGAACCCTGATTACTACTAAAGCCAAGTCAAACACACACTCAGTCACTAACACATCTGATTTTACCATACAGAGAAGTAAGATCCACAATGTATCTGTGCAAAATTTGTTACACAACTTGTTAAGTGTGCATTTGACATGGCTTGAACAGAAAGCTACATACTGTATACAGAGCTTAGAAGTGTTTCTGTTTGACATGTCTTGGTCTCCCAGGCTCACCCAGTTTCTGCTAATGCTGAGGAACTGGGCATCACACAGGCTTCACAGAGAGGTAGAGCGTCCCGACTCCTTTTTGGAGCGATTCCGTGGACCTGACCTTAAAGACTTATCTAGCCGAGGAAGTAATGCCCGGTCCTCTATTGGCCTGCCTGACAGGCCTCATAAGAGGAAGTAAGTCAAGAAAAAGATTTTCTGTACAGCTTCTTTGTACAGGCAGATACTTAAGAGTCGTGTAGAGAATCACGCTGCATCAGTGAAAACTGTATTGTGTGAGGCACAATTAATAAAACACATCACAGAGCTGAGGATTCATTTAATCAAAATCTGAAATCAGTATGTAGATTTCCATGTGGAAATGCTCCTATCGTGTCATAGTAATTTGTAGAATAGAAGTTAATAGAAACAGTTGTTGACTATAGATAGAGATAATAAATTAGCAGTAGTAGATACTTCAAAATGTACTCCAATGACAAAAATAAATGCCTTTTGCCCATTAAGAAAAGCCGATCACTGGCCTCTGGCAGCTTACAATATGAACAACTGTAACAACACTGACGAGTAAGTACCATGTAGAAACAGTTCTTCCAGATAAACCCCTGTATAGTGCATTATAAATGAAAAAATAGGTATTATGTGGATGTGATAGATACTAGATTTTAGAATCCTAAATAATAAATTAATACTAAAAATAATTAATCTCAAAATATGAAATTCATAACAACAGATGACATGTTTAGTTCACTGCCTTAATAGTGTTCAGTAAATATTGGTAGTGTTAATGCTGCCCTCTGCAGGTTAACTCGAGAGTTTACTAGCGTTAGTTTACACTAGTGACCCCTAGATGCCAGATTAGTTCACAAGCTCATTTAAATAAAAACAGCCCAAAATGTTACCTTCAGCAAAAAGGAGGACAAAAAGGAAGAAATAAAAAAAGACGAAGACAAGAAGGAAGAGAAAAAAGATGAGAAGGAAGAGAAAAAAGATGAGAAAAAAGATGAGAAAAAGGATGAGAAAAAGGACGAAAAGAAGGATGATAAGAAAGATGATAAAAAGAAAGATGCTCCTCCTCCGCTGTGAGTATGCCACAAATGAAATTTTAATGATAGCAGTTTTAGTACTAATAATCAGATAATGATATGATATGATTATTCAGATGAAGACTGTGATTTAGTAGGTGTTCATCTTTAAAAGTGGCCAGACAATAATTTAGTATGTGTTTTAGGAAAGAAGTGTGGATCATGGACCCGGCCTCAGACAAGTATTACAGATGGCTTTCAATCATAGCAGCCCCAGTGTTTTACAACCTGATGATGCTGGTGACAAGGTCTGTTCATGCACCACCTCTCTCAAATCAATAACCACAGATGTGGCATGTGCTTCATTCTATATATTTCTTTAGGGCCTGCTTCAATGAGCTTCAGAACTCTTACACAATGCTTTGGATCGTCATGGACTACACCTCAGATGTAATCTATTATGCAGATACATTTGTCAGATCAAGAACAGGTATTGTGATTTTTCAGGAAGAATTAAAACATTTTATTATTAATATTTTATTTACTATTAATGTTACAACACATTTATATAATTGAATTATTAAAAATGAATATACTACCATTGAAATAGGTTTTGTAAAGAAATGGTGTTCTTGAAATTTCTAGTAAAGAATCCTAAAAAAAAAAATGAAATAAAAAAAGTTTCCATAACAGGAATATATAAAATTTATTTACAAAATGCACTGCTCCAAAAAATAAAAGGGAACACTAAAATAACACACCCTAGATCTGAATAAATGAAATATTCTTATTAAATACTTAGTTCTTTACATAATTGAATGTGCTGACAACAAAATCACACAAAATTATAAAATTTATTAACCCATGGAGGTCTGGATTTGGAGTCACACTCAAAATTAAAGTGGAAAAACACACTACAGGCTGATCCAACTTTGATGATCCCAGATGTGCTCAATTGGATTCAGGTCTGGGGAATTGGCGGGCCAGTCCATAGCATCAATGAGGCATTGTTTTGCATTAGGAGGAACCCAAGGCCAACTGCACCAGCATATTGTCTCCCAAGGGGACTTACGATCTTATCTTGGTACCTAAGGGTCAGTTTGATTTCACAGAAGTGTGACTGACTTGGAGTTACATTGCGTTGTTTAAGTGTTCCCAATTTTTTTTTTGAGCAGCATATATTATAGAAAATATTTATTTTAAATTGCTATAATATTTCACAATAATTACTGCTCTACTGTATTTGTTATTAAATAAATGCAGCCTTGGTGAGCATTAGAGACTTCATTCAAATCTATAAGTCTGTTGAATGTTTATTTTTTTCCTCAGGCTTCTTGGAGCAGGGACTTCTTGTCAAAGACTCTAAGAAGTTGATGGATTATTACAGGAAGATCCCGCAGTTTAAATACGACATGTTTTCAATGATCCCGACGGATTTAATAATGCTGAAAGTGGGCTTCAACAATCCTGAACTTCGCTTCAACCGCCTTTTCAAAATGGCACGTCTCTTCGAATTCTTTGACCGCACAGAAACCCGAACAAACTACCCCAACATTTTCCGCATCAGCAACCTTGTACTTTACATCCTGATTATTATTCACTGGAACGCTTGTATTTTCTTTGCTATTTCCAAAACGATTGGCTTTGGGACAGACACGTGGGTATATCCAAACATCAGCCATCCAGAATACGGCCGCTTGGCTAGAAAATACATCTACTGTCTGTACTGGTCCACTCTTACTCTCACCACCATTGGAGAAACACCACCTCCTGTTAGAGACATCGAATACTTGTTTGTCGTTATGGACTTCCTCATCGGAGTGTTGATTTTCGCTACCATTGTCGGTAACGTGGGTGCCATGATCTCCAACATGAATGCTTCTCGTGCTGAATTTCAGGCCAAAATCGACTCCATCAAGCAGTACATGCAGTTTCGTAAGGTCAGCAAAGACCTGGAGGCCAGGGTCATCAAATGGTTTGACTACCTTTGGACAGAGAAGAAGACTTGCGATGAGAAGGAAGTCCTGAAGAACCTTCCAGACAAGCTCAAAGCTGAAATAGCCATCAATGTCCATTTAGATACACTGAAGAAGGTGCGAATCTTCCAGGATTGTGAAGCTGGACTTCTTATCGAGTTAGTGTTGAAGCTGCAGCCTCAGGTGTTCAGTCCTGGAGATTACATATGTAAAAAAGGTGACATTGGTCGAGAAATGTACATTATCAAAGAAGGAAAGCTTGCCGTGGTGGCTGATGATGGCATCACGCAGTTTGTGGTGCTCAGTGACGGTGCTTACTTCGGAGAGATCAGCATCCTTGGAATCAAAGGCAGTAAAGCCGGAAACAGAAGAACGGCGAACATTCGTAGCGTTGGCTATTCGGACCTGTTCGCGCTGTCTAAAGATGACCTCGTGGAAGCACTTACCGAATACCCAGATGCCAAAAAAGCCCTGGAGGAGAAAGGAAAGGCCATCTTAAGGAAGGACAACCTTCTTGATGAGGCGGTTGCAAGCGCCGGTGCTGATCCCAAAGATCTGGAAGAGAAGATTCACCGCCTTGAAGGCAACCTTGAAGTCATGATGGGCAAGTTTGCCAAGCTTATGGCAGAATACACATCCTACCAGAGCAAGATGAAACAGAGGATCACCAACATGGAGAGCAAAGTGAAAACGCTACGGGTGGAAGATCTGTCCGAGGTTGTTGAGGACAAAAAATAAGAGAAGATGATCAAATAGGCAACAGCATAGACATTGGGGTTGGTGGGGTTTCCTATCCATGGACAAATTTGTAACATAGTACATTACTTACATATAACTGTTTATACTTATTTATTTATAACTTTTACATGACAATGTTGTACTATTGCCATATATGAAATGTAACGCTGATGTTGTATTTATTCAATATGTACATTAAGAACAGATCAGATGACAGAATGGAAAAGAGAGATACACTACCATTCAAAAGTTTTTTTTTTTTTAAATGATTTCGTATTTTTTTAAAAGATCCATCCATTCATTCAGGCGGTATTTATATTTACAGTAATACCCTGAAATATTATTTAATATTTTATTTAAATTTACTTTAAAATTTAATTTGCTCCAGTAATGGAACTTACAGTAAAATGTAATTTTTGCTGAATTGGTGCACAGGAAACTATTTATATTATTTATGATCAATGCTGATTTATTCTATATAAATGTCTTTACATTTATTGATCAATTTAATTTAGAATTGCTGATTAGTAGTACTTGGCATTGCATCTATAACTACTTTTGAAAAGTAGTGAATCTTTGTGGTGTATGTGAAAAACAAAAAAGGGCAAAAAAAAAGGCACTTTGCACTGGATGAGGTTTATCTTTGTAGGTTTTGACTCAGAAAAAGAGGGACAATACTCTAATTTTTGATTTGGCATCAAGTGTGAGAATATATATTCTAAACTACTATTTAGTTACACAAAGATGTTCTGATTTTGCAAATTAAACAATTACATTAATTTAATAATATGGCTAATAGCATTGTTGGAAAAACAACTAAACATGGACAAAGCTGAAAACATCCCCAACACAAGCCAAAACCTTTTAGTGTATTATCCAGTTACCCAAAACGTGTTCTTTAATAAATGTTTTAACAAATGTTATTTGCTTGTTAATAGTGTTTCATTTAAAAGTAATATTAAGTGGACTTTAAAGATGGACTGGAAATTCTCAAAATACCAGACATGTATTGTGTGTGCATGTCATATTAGGGATCACAAACTGTACTCTTAAAGAAAATTTTGAAATAGAAAAGGTGTAACACTGTATGTCTAAATGTAGTGCCATCAAACAATTAATCATGATTAAAAGCATACATGACACACATGTACATATTAAATCTTTTAATATATTATTGTAAATATGTAAATACATTTAATTTGTTTCAAAAACAATTGTATACATGCATGTGTCTATTTATATACACATACATTATGCAAACAAAAACTTTTATTTTGGATATAAATCGTTTGACAGCACTACTGAATTTTATATAAAAATGAATCTAAATTACTGTTATTTTTGATTAGGTATAACACTTGGTTACTGAATCCTAAAGTGACTAAAATCTTACTTTGTTAAAAGCTAAACTATGCTTATAAAAGAGCTAAAGTAATTTGGCTTCAATATGGTATTAAATATGTTAAAACAGACGTGTGTAAAATATTATGTGCAAACTCCAAAATCATGACACACCACAAAAGTTGAAATCACACAATCTCTTCATCACATTTCCACACTTGGTTTGTTTTTCAGTTTTGAATTTATTTAAGAATAACTTGAAACAATCAAATGTTGTCATTCTCAATATCAAGTTCTGTTTCCCCCTTTTATGTTAGCGCCATCAGTAGTGGAACAAACCACAGTCACATTTAATATGCAAAAGGGAAAAAGGAAAACAAAAAGTGTAGAGGGCATCGCTAAAGTGGGTTTCCAGCTATGCCTGGACAAACCGGAGCGGCGATTCTCAGCATAAATGTTTGGCACAACAAGATAGTGGTACAATTTGTGCCAATTTCCCCTCATTTTCATCCAACGGTATAGGGCCAGACACTGTGCAGAGCAACAAAGAAAGCAACTAAAACGGTTTCTTCATGGGGCACTGTCAATTAGCATTCACTGCCTAAAAGTCTGCCATCCTGAATTAAAACCAGACAGATAACATAACAAAATACACTTGTAGGAAGCCTTTGAGAGAGGTTTATGGGAAGGTTAGATCTCTCTCTTTTTTTTAACACTACTCGTTTTTATCAGGAGTGCACCATGAGCGTGGATTGATTTTAGCAAACCGATCAATTCTGTGCGAGAAAGAAAGAGCCAGCTCTGAAGCGAAATGCAGAACACTGGCCATAAAAGAGCAGCACAACTCGCCAAGCATCATTACAAACAATGCAGTTTTTCAATAAATACAGATTCCTGGACACGAAATTGAGACTGGAACTGCTCTGTACCTTGAAAGCACTGCTGCAAATGGACTAGGGAAGACCTACGAAACACAAGCCAAATAATGTCAAAGGGCAGACCCAAAACACCCACCCCTCCCAAAAACAAAACAACCCTAAAAGACATTCTGAATATTGAGTTAAGTGCACTTTCACAGTTCAACCATAATACATCAGTAAAGTTCCACTTCCTCCCTTTGATCTGGTTAAGTTTAGATGGTGATCAGTCCTGCAGGTGTTGAAAACATCTAACCGTCTCTCCTTTTCATGACTATGAAAACAAAACGTGAGTGGATTTCCTGGCAGACATGACAAGAGATTTAATCCCTTAAAATAAATAACGCTATTTCTCAGTGCATACAAAAAGGGAACCTTAACACTTACATAAGAGGGAGAGAGAGCCAAGAGTCCAGTGTGGTTTTATCTACTATTTAGGCACAGGCACACGGTCACCAGAACTTTCCCATTTTACCCCATTTCACGTTGCCTTACATTTAAACTTGATATTTACTTTTAGTTGTCGATGTAGCTGAATGCTCCTTTGACGCACAAATGAGAGCTCTGAGGTCGAGCAAGTTCTTTTGTGGATCCTGGTGCCTCAGAGCATACCGAAGCCTTTGGCGTAGGTGATGGCTTTAAGGAGTCTCTCTCTAAGTTTCTCCTTGGTGAAGTATTCAGGGAGGAGCAGCACGTTGAAGCAAGTATGAGAGGTGGGTAACCTGACCATAGGAGGAGAGGAAGAGAAGACTTTGCAGATTTTTTTTGTCTTTAATTTGTGGTAAATGTGTAGTTACATACAAAAGCTTAAATTGCTGATTAAAGAAAATGTAACTTTTGAATATGCATTACTATTCAAGTTTACGCTTAAATAATAAAAATAAAACCTTAAGAAACAGGTTTTTTTGATTTGATCCTATGATTTATTTATTTTTAATCGTTACAAAAGAGAACTGGGAGAATATTGAAACAAAAAGCATTTGAAGGCCATTGAGATTACTGCATTGTGACATTATTTTCAGTAAAAGTCTAAATCAATCTGATTTATAATCTATTTAAACAAGGAATGATGTCAAAAACATGAACTCATTATTGAGCAACAGTGTATTTACCTGTCAGAGTCAGGGCCATTTTTGGCAATAATCATCTTGAGTTTGCCTAAACCTCCAACTGGAGCTCTATCTGTGCCTGTGGTGAACTGAAGAAACAGCCTCTTCTGCTCCTGCCCAAATGAGTGCACAGTCTCCCAAAAATCCCTGATGAGTAGTAAAAATATCATTTGAAATACACTTTTCATCTCACATAGGAAGTAGTATTTACAATTACCAGTCAATCGATATTGTGCTTGTTGATGCTGATATGTATATTTGGAGATCAGGATGGCGTAATATAAAACCCATAATTAAGACAAATTCAATGAATTATTTCATGACAAATTAATTGCTCATATAAAAAGGAATCATTAAGCTAATGCTCATCTAGCACAATATCTAGTCCTGATACACCTGAAAAACAATTACTGCTTGAAAACAGATCTATTATCCATTGACATGATTGTAGGTTTTATAAATGGTCAGATATCAGTTGTTGAGTCATCAAGAAAACAATAATCCACATAAATTCTAATATACATGATATAAATATTAATAAGCATCCACATACTTAATAATGCGACAGTCTTTGTTGTATCCACCATCATATTCTGTACTCTCTTCAAGTGCTAGGAAGTCAAGATTCTGCAGGAGAAAAACACAAAGTTACGGGTTTGTATGTGTAAAAACAGCCTGAGAATAGGTGATGATGAATGGTCAACTTACCCTGCTACCACATATCAGCAGCTCAATTTCCTCCGGTCGAAACAGATACTTCAGCGGAGATTCATTAGTGACCATGTGGAATCCTCTTCTGAAGGCCTTGAACTGTTTCTCCACACTTTTGTTCAGCATATACTCTGCATAGAGTGCCACAAAATCCTGCAGAGACCCACTTTGTGTTACATGTATACTGGCACACGTGTTTTCAAATGCTGAATGAATTCATTTAATGCCAGATGTTTCTGCTTAAAGAGACTAACCTTTCTGTTCTCATTAGTAACTGGGAATTTATCTCCTCCTTCCTTTAAATCATACATTAGTGGGTTTCCAAACAGGTCCGTTTGTGAGATCTGGAAGGTAATCATCATGTCTTCTTCCACATTACCTTCATACTCCAGCAGATCCTTCAGACTCTGATAAAGAACCTGAAGAGACAGTGATCAGAACCATTATGGAGAATATGTAGAGATGCACAGACACCACTAGCTTTTCTTCTAATCCTGCATAATTGCTATGTAATAGGGCAGGACTCAACTCGCCTCAAATATTCTGATGAGTAGACACTTTGTCATAATGACAGGGCCTGCCACAGAAGTGCTGATGTACCTGCCTAAATCTCCTCCTAGACACAATCTCTGCCCTAAATAAGTGCAAACAGACAGCTGCTTCTCAGCATGCCTCCAATATGAGAACAGGATATGCACTCCCATTTAGAATAAAGCAGAAATGTTGCTCTTTGCAAATACATAATTTCATGATGCAATTGACATTTAAAAATATATTTAAACAAACAAAAAATATTTTTTTAATTGCAATTTGCCTTTCATTTCGATTAAATAAATGTAGACACGGTGAGCATAAGACACTTATAAAAAAATCGTACTAACCCTAAACCTTTAAATGATGATGCAGTCTTCGTGTTATGCGTGTATTTCTTAAAATAAATAAATAAATAAAGACTAGGAAATGTAACCAAGCAAGTATTACCGGATGAGAGTCTGCAAGGTCTCTAAACGTTCCTTTCTTTCCCATTAGTTTTCTGTAAACCACCATAGGGAAGTGCACATCGAGAATGCAATTATTGTAGATAGCTAATCCCAGGACGATCCCTATCAAGGTGAACTGGCCTTCATTTTCAAACGATGAAGGGTTGAACCAGAAAAGTTTTGTGCTTTCATCATAGGTAAACATGCCTGTGGGTGAAACAGAAAGAGAAAGTGTCAGGCAACAGATCCTCAACACACAGAATCAATAATATCATCATCAATATCAATAAATCAAGTTCTCTGAGAAACATTAAGCCTACTAGCACATACAAATAGTGCATTATCCACACCAGTATCAATGAATATAAATTAAACTGATTAGGCTTAACATTAGGATGAGTAGAGAGTATATTAAATGTGTCAAGTAGGAAATAACTGATGATAATTACCTATATCTGGATTAAAGATCTCCTCAACGACCAGTTGGAAGAACTCTTTGGATACTCCTCCTTCATCTACTCCCTGCTCTCCCTCAAACTCCACATACAGCTGTTTCTTCAGGTCTGCTGGGTTTTCCATGGCAATCATCTCCAACTAAAACCAATCACACATTCATCACGAATGATAAATGCAACACAAGACATGACTATGAAACAACATTCGTCTTCGCAAGACCTACCCTGACAAGAGCATCGTCTATGATGTGGTCTCTGCGCACTTTGAGTCGCAGGTAAGGATTCAGCTGTTGTCCCTGCACTAAACTGTAGAGGGCCGTAATCCTGCGCTCGCTGTACATCCGGATCCGGTTGTCGTAGTACAGGCCTAGATTCTTAGTCACAGCGTTAAGAATGAATGGGCAGGTCATAAAGGAGAACTTGCTTTCTGTCTCCACCTTAAAGAAGGTGTAGTCTTTGTCCATTTCCAGCACCTCGTTGAGCGGTTCGTTGATGAACTCCTCGAAAGGGATAAGGGGTTTTCGACAGTCCGAGGCACGAATGCCTAGTTCCGTCTCCAGCGGATCCACCCGAGGGCCTTTCTTATTGCGCCGTTCCTCGCCGAGCAGCTCCTGCAGGGTCAGCTCGCTGGACTCCGGGATTGGCTCATCGTCCTCCTCCTCGTTGTGATCCATGTCTAGGTCGCCGCCCAGCACATTTGCATAGTAGACGATTTTCAAGCACTTGGTGGCTGCCACCACACCATCATCCTCATTGACCAGGTTGTCACTGCTGAACTCGTTGCTGATGACCGTGTAGGTAATAAGCTGCTGGAACGTCTCGACCAGACGTCGGATCTGGTCTGCACCGTACTGCGACCACAACCGCGCAAGCTTGGCCAGAGCCGGAAGAGGTAGCTTGCTCATTGCCTTGCAGAACTGTGGCAGGGCGATTTCTAAGTATTCTGGACTGTGGAGGTTACTGTTCTCCATGACAATGATGAAGACGTTCAGGTAATTAGGGTCGGCGGCGTACACGTTGTGATAGGTGAGGTCACACTCTACGTTGGGTGACAGGTAGACTAACGCGTTGAGGAATGCTGCTTCAATCTTCTCATTCGATAATAGTCTGTCGTACACTCTTCTAACCGCATCAATGTCTACAGAAACTTCGACGGGACCCAACTTTTGGACGTTGTTCTCTCCATGAGATGGCCCGTCTCCGCTTGACGCAGAGGCTTCAGGTTCCACCTCCATGGCTGTGGATGAACCGGAGGCCGTTTCTTTCTCATCTTCATCTTTGTCCTCATCCTTCGGCTGAAGGGACTTGAGCTCTTCCTTGGTCTGTTGTTTTGCTTTGCGAAAACTCTGGACCAGACTCTCCGCGCTTGAGAAAACCCTACCGATGACACGGATTAGAGGAGAATAGTCCTCGGTCTCACTGCAGAGGCTCAGGATTTCATACACCTTCTCCTCCGTCAAGTAATTCAGGTCTGCCGAAGAGCATGGTAAAGAATGTGTCAATATTTGCATGGAAAGTCAAAGATATGATTCAGAAAGTAGTTTAAAAAAGATGATATTTTGTTACAGAAACATTAGCTGCTTTTCATTAAAGTTGTGTTTTTTATGTCAAACTTCCTTTTTCTAGTTTCATAGTGTGCATGCCTCTCTTTTTGCAACTTTTCAGAAAAAGTCAGAAAGGAGCTGGAATTGGGGGAAAAACTGCATACAGCTTCTTTAATTTCTTTGTTCGTCAATACTGAATTTTTCAGTCTTTAAACATGTATTCAGTAACAACTTTGTGGTATCAAAACATATACCCCCCCCAGTTTCACAGACAAGGCTTAAGCTAGTCCCAGACTAAATTGCATGTTTGAGCAATTTGTTCCTTTCCTGAGTATCTCATAAAAATAATAAAAAAATTGAAATAATTCTAATTCTGGAAACGTGACAATGCTATTCACCTCTAAAATCCTCCCGTGTGGGTGGTAGGTCCTTATGGTTCATCTTCCCGTTGCTGCAAGCAGAGAAGTTGTGAGCTCCTTTGGCACTGTTCTCCGGGAAGGCTGAACTGGCTCCTTTCTTAGAGGGATGAGGATCACACAGTTTGGCATTATTCTTATATAACTCCAGGGCCTTGATGGCCGCTGCATTGTTATCCATGCGCTGGAAACCCGGAGAAGAGCCACAAGCCTCATTCGTGCAGGCCTCATTTCCACAGCCCTCTGTTAACTGGTGGTAGTAGCGCTCAATTAAATGCTTTGCAGCCGCTCGCTTCCTGTATCAGACATTCAAACAGGACGGCAGGGGGATTAGTATGGTTCAACACCAAAATAAGTTCACAACAGTGCAAAAAATTCTCGGCTAATCAATCTCAAATAAACCATACATTCGAATTTCTCAACACACATCAAAACATGTGCACATGAAAATACATTCAAAATGATTGAAAAAGCAAGCATTACCACTTACATTTTTTTTAAGAGAATTATTATTCTGAAACAATGATTTGAATATATACAATGCAGCTACTCATTGTTAGGGCATGCCTGCAAAATTCTTTAAATACCATGCACTGATCTGTCACAAGAAAACATTTAATGCAGATTTGCATCATCACATCAAAATCACTTATGTGATTCCAAAATAAGCACCCAATATTGCCACCCAAAATGTTTCAGGTTGAACAAGATGCTCTTTTGAAAGGATTTGTGCCATAATATTAAATAAAGCACAAAATAAGTGACTCATCTCTCAGTTTACAAAAAGTAATTAATAAATTTAACTCAGTAAAATATAAAATTAGTAAATGGAGTCTTTTCTTGGGGTGAAAATATTTATTACAGCTATAACATGATTATTCATCAGAAACCTTTATTACTTTCTGTTTTTTTGGATTTCACTTGTCTAGGTGGATGAATTTCTGGTTATATGTCACCAATGTAACTCATATCAATACACAATATTGTTGAGTTTTCTTTTTTAAATAATGCAGATTTCATGCTCAACGCTTTGGATTGCAAACATGATTTTATTAACCAATGTGGTTGATGCTTTTTCAACTTGTTATTTTTTAAAAACTTTTTGAAGAAGGTGTGGTCACTTTACCAATAGATCAGCACAATTATGTAGAGTAAAAAGTTAATTGTGAATAGAATAGAAATGCATATATCACTGTTCACAATTTCAAAAGTGGGGAGCCTTTTCACTCTCCTGTGACGCATCTGATTCTGTGGATTAGTTGAAATGAATGGATTTTGCATGGAAAACAACGCCTAGCAATGGTATATGACCACACCTTCAGGATAATCAAGAAATTGCTTGTTCTTAAAGAGACAGTTTAAATTAAAAATTCTGTCATCATTACTCAACCCTCAAGTTGTTCCAAACCTGCATGGATTTCTTTCTTCTGCTGACAAACAGTGACTTCTACTTACAAAATTACTATGGACGTCAACGGCTACTGTTTACTTTTTGGTTACCAGCATTTTAATCAAATTTCAATAGAACAAAGAACATCATACAGGAACAACTGAAGGGTGAGTATATTACGAGAACATTTTCATTTTTGGTGAACTATCCCTTTAATGCAAACAGCAAATAGAGTCAGTAATCTGGAAACTGTCTATGCTTTTTTAAGAAAATGTAAAAAACAAAAAACAAAACAATCAATAACAGGAAGTTTTGAAAGTCAGTCAAAACACGTTAAAAATACTAATGAAAACAGTTATTTAACAGTGGTATAAACAAAAAAACTTACATTAGACTTGCTTAAAGTTTCCAATATCACACTCTTCTGCAGCTCTGAACTCAAAGAGACCAAAAGGTGGTCAGGTAGCAATCCTGCAGACGAACAGAGAACGGTCACTCACACATTGCTGTACAAATAATATATAAAGATGAATGGGAACAGTTCACTAAGCAGTGACTGATAAAAAGGATAGCTCTTACAAAAATCAAAACGACCCTAATAACTATTGATCATAACTGCTCAAGATGATTGAGCAACACTGTAGTGTTGGTAAACACGAACCTAACGTGCAACACGGGGCAAAATGTCACCACGTAGTGTCTTAAAACCAAGCAAGCTGCCTACCTAGACAGTATTCTGGAACCTTACCATGTCTAAAACGCTGTATAGGTAGTCAGCCCACTGGTTTTGACACACAGCCCATGTGACCGCGAGAAGAGCAGCAACATAAATCTAAACAGAGGCCCGAACTAAAAACATACCGTGTGGTTTCGCAACCAAAACATCCTGTGTACCGGTAAACAGTCGTTTACCCCGAACAGAAGGAGCCGAGGCCGCAGAGGGGCAGGCAGGGGGTATGACAGTGCACAAACAACTTCAGCCGTGCACACACACATAGTCAATCTCCTTCGGTTCATTTTAAAACGTACAAGCACAGACATAATCGTAAGGAATAAATTGTGTTGATGCTCGGTGCGCACAAGGCAGAGTTAGAGCAGCAAATCGTGTAACCTTGCAGCAACTGTCATGGGGAGTAACGTTAATAGCAGAAAAGAGCTGAGTAACTAGTTAGCCTAGCTGTAGCTAGCTACAGTCTGACGTTTCAAAGACACAGACGGATTTTACTTAACGGTTGTTGTTGCATAATCAAAAGCGAGGGCGTATTTAAGATATAGGGACTGCACTGATTTCGCTTGTTTACCAGAAACCCCCTCCGTCCCTCCCCGGAGCTGTTAGCAGCGCGGCTAACTGGCCTAACAGCGCTTAACACGGCTTCGATCAAGCGCGATCGGGTCGGGAGAAGCGGGATTAATGTTTTGACAGCTTACTTCTGAAGATGTTCTGATGCGGACGAATGAATCTGGTCTCTCAACATCACAATCGCTCTGAGTGCGGCGTGTATTCAACTCAAACCCCTCCACAAAATATTCGCGGCCATCTTGATCAACTGAGGCAAACACGGAGCGCGATCCCACAATGCACTGCGACGCGAGGACGACCATCAGTACAGCAGCACAGCGTTCTTCTGGCAGCCAGTCAAAATCTGAGATGTGATGAAACCTTGAAAGTTGTATTTGTATGAGTTCAGATAAACAACGCTTTAAAGCAACACGCATTTTTATACGTCACATATCAAAAACGAAACAAGTGTAAGAATAATGTTCATCAGCAGATGACAGAATGCGAAAGCAAAACTTAAAGAAAATAGTAGTGGGATTTTGTGGATCTCCGTGTTTTGAATCTTTTTTGTCAGTTTAGCCCAAATATTTAGAATAAACAATGTTATGTGAGACCTGCAGGTTACAGGTTACGCCAGTAGAGGGCATGCTCTTTCTTCTTCTTCTTTGTTTTTGTTTTTAATGGCGGTTGACATTCAACGTTAAGGTGCATTACCGCCACCTACTGTACTAGAGTGTGGGCCTGAATCCGCTACCTCCCACTAATCAGAAAAGAAGAAAAAAGGATTTTTCAGTACATACTAATTAGATCGCGTAATTAGACCTATTTTTATAAAATGTTTTACATTTATTATTATACATTATACCTAATTTATTATTTCCTTTACACACCCTTCTATTTCCTACTTTCTTTTGAATTCTATAATAGAATTTTCATCTACATCACATGCCTCTTTAGCTAAAGCATCTGCAGCGTCAACTCATTTAACTCCTATGAGCTGGAACCCACATGAATACTATTACTGCATTTATTCTCTTAAGTCTAAATAAAATTTCATATATTTCATATATGCAGTCCTGTCTATACTTTGATGATTATGATTTAATTGACATTAGTAGAGAACTGGAGTCTGAGCATATAACTACTTTCCTCAGTCCAATTTCCTCTTTCCAGCACAAACCAGTAATTATAACCATTAACTCTACTGTATATATTTCCAAGTGATCTGTTGTTCTTTTCTTTATTGATACTGATTTTCCTGTTTTTTTGGCTCCATCTGTGTAAATTGCAGTATATCCATTATATATTGTCATCATTCTATCTTCTATCATTCCTGACATATTCACTATATCCCTACTCCTAGTAAGTCTAAATCCATAAAAGCCACAGGAAATAACCATGGTGGCGTTACCGCTACTGGTCTTGTTTCATTAAATCATTCTGATTTAAAAAAAAATGTCCACAACACATCTATTATATTGTCAGAATCGCTTTGATGAATGATGAAAACCACTGACAGCCAATCAAAATCCACCCAACCCCAAAGAAGCATTTAAGTGACAGAAAACTGTACTATTTATTGTAAAAACTGAAGTAGCCATGTTCTTGATGCATTGATTACACCATTTGTTATTTTACTACATGTGCAAACAATGGCTAGTTTAGCAAAACAAAGCTTATTTCGTGGTTTCCATGATTTAATTATTACTATCATATTTTGTTTGTTTTATTTGTTGTAAATTTTCATAAGGGATTTTTATAACTTTTATTCGCTTTATATACTATTATGTTTTACATTATTTTGATGCTGAGAGAAATTATTTTCATTTGCAGCTTGTCATTTTTACATTTTATATGTACTTAATGAATGTTTTCATAACATTCTCTATTAATGTTTTTGGTAACAGATCTTTAGTGAGTTTACTGAATCATTTAATCAGTTTATTCAGCCATAATGATTACTAAAAACTTTTAGTCATTGTCCATATATATATATATATATGTATACTGTACTAGAGTGTGGGCCTGAATCCGCTACCTCCCACTAATCAGAAAAGAAGAAAAAAGGATTTTTCAGTACATACTAATTAGATTATATTAATTAAACCAGTTATTCTCAAATAATTTAATACACGTCCGTTGTTATGACCATTAGTTATGTCAGCAATCAGTGGCGTAGCACCAAATTCTGGGGTTCACAACTATCTACAACACCATTTAATACATCAATCAGTTGATGCATTTACCCAAAATATTAGCATTTGCATTAGTTAACAACGTTTATTGTGATCTTAAAATTATATTTAAAGGAAAATAAAATTTCAGGGGCTCTCCCCCCATTTGGGGCCCTGGTGATTATTGCCACTTTTCATCCAACTACGATGCCCCTGTCTTCAATGTTAATTCCTACTAATTCTTGTTCCCTAGTTTCTATTTCTCTTTCTGTAATATATTTTTGTCAATGACATAGTACATGCTCCACTGATTCCCCCTTCTGACAATGATTACATAAGCCAGTTGGATGTTTCTCTTTTAGGTGTAATGTTTTATTCAATCCTGTGTTTCCCATTCTATATGTATATGTATTCTATAATGTATATATACATTTCTTTAAATGAATAAAGGACTAAAATGATAATAAACAGACTTTGAATTGAGACTCCATGGTTCGAACTGAATATATTACAGCAGTTTAATGCATATGTTTAGGGGTTTAGAGAAAAAAAGCCTAACCAGAATGTTTGAAAAATATCAATACAGTACTGCCTTTGCAAACACTGTAATAAAATAGCAGTAAATATCCTGCTTAAATAATGGAAGCACAAATTGAATAGCAAATAGCTAACTATATTTATTGGTTTCTGAGACACCGAAGTCTGTTCCTGTATTGGCAGCCTATCACTCCACAATCTCATAGCCTTTTACAGCTCTAGAAGCAGCAGCTGTAAAAGACTTGATTACCATTTATTGATCTAAACTTTTGTCTGTTACCTAACAGTGTAACACTGATTTATTAATTTGCTCAGACATGCAAGAAAAATCTGCTTTTCTTAACAAAAAATGCAAAGCATGTGAAATAAGCCGTCACTAAATGCAAGATCTGTATTACAATAACATTATTGTACAACTGCAGCGACTGAGAATTTTTTGGAGTCAGCACTGCTACAGTGCAACATGGGAAATTTGTTCGATCTTTTAACATCTGAATCTTGTCCCAAGCTTTTCATCACCGTAAAACGCATGAACATCACGCGTTAGATTCCACATGCATCCCACTGTGTGTTTTGCTTATCTCACAGACCTGCAAGAAAAGCACAATTTCTTTTTGAATGAGACAAGAGACATCCTGTAAATTCAGAAGAAGCTCTTGTGGGATTGAATAATGGAAAAGGTGACTGTTTATGATGATGCAGCTGTGGAGAATGAGGATCTCATGAATATAGATAGCTGTTTAGCCCGGAGTCAACACGGTTTGAGATCCCACACCATTCAGACAAATCTGCCGAAGCATTACTAGATGAAAACACTGAACTAATCTAAAGCATGCATCTGTCATGCAGCATTTCTACTGAAAACAAGAGGAGAAAACTATTTATGTTTTTTTTTTACATGCAGGCTATGTCTGCACTGAAGATTTAAAAAATATTTTGCCCTCAATTAAATTATTTTTTTGTTTAGTTTAGAAAGCTTGAATAGCTATATAGAGGTGTAAAGTACTTGAATAAATGTCATTTATTACTTTACCTCAGTATCTTTTTGGATACTTTGTAGTTGTACTGAGTAACAAAAATATTAGAAAGTTTTACTTTCTTTCACTACATTTTTTACTATTAAGTATCTATACTCTTTACCTCAGTGCTTCAGTTACATTGCATTTTGCATGGCATTTAACTTTGCTGAAGCAGTTTATTAATGCTACAAAAGTACTATATCTTGTGCATTTGACCATTTATGTGAATGTAAGTTCCTCAGCCAGTAGTAGTGAATCACAGGTGTTTTATAAATGAAATAGGGACATGTCTGCAGCTGGCAATAAGGCTTAAATCAGCACATCTAAGAAGACTTTAATTTTGCTTTACATTATTTCATTCATCTGTTATACTGAAAAGAGAAGGATATATATATATATTTTTTTTTTTTTGTTATTGTCTGAAAATAAGCGTAATTGCTCTCCTTACCAATCAGCTCTTTATTTTTTGTTGTTGTTGTTTTTTTGCATTTTCTGTGCCTTGTCTTGAACTTTCATGTCACTTCCTGTCTCCTGTGGTGTTTGTAGGTGGTTTGTATACTATCCTTGTTCAGCTGGTTAGCTCATATTCAGCCCTAGCACTCTTTGGTTCTTTGTTGTTCAATGTAATGGATGTCAATTTGCCCGTCATTCTGTTTGTTTGTTCCCTGTGGTTTTTGGTTTATTGTTTGTTCTAGATTTTCCACAAAATGTATGCACATGCATGCCTCTGCATATTTTTCCCAGCTTCTCCACAACATTTCAGTTTGTCACTGCATGTCTCTTTGACTAGTGCATCTTTGATCCTTTAGAATAAAATACTTAAGTACTGTTAAAATCAGATACTCTACTACTTTTACTCAAGTTGTTTTGGAATTGATGAATTTGTAACTTGTAATGGAGTAATTAATAATATATTTATATATATATAATGTTTATTAATAACTACATTAAAAAAAACTTTTAAAATGTTTTGAAATTAGATTTTATGCTCAATAATATATATAAAACGGACTGAGAAACAGAATAAGAAAGAGACAGACTAATATTATCGTAGATGTCATTCTTTTTATGATGATATAAGTACATCATGTGTTATAATGTAATTAATGCAGCGTAACAATCCTTTAACGGATTTGATTAATAAATGTGTATTAGTGTGTAAGCCAGAGTAAAGAGTGTGTCAGTTTTGAGAATGCAGCAGACGTGGAGGACTATAATGTGATAAGAGCTCACTCTGAGGAGCTAAGCCATTTAACAAGATTTTAAAATCTATACAATGTTTGATAGGGAGCAAGTGCAGTGTTGACAGAACCGGGCTAATATGCTCACACTTCCTGGTTCTAGTAAGGACTCCAGCTGCTGTGTTTTGGACCAGCTGTAGTGTATTTATCAGGCGTGCAGAACAACAACCCAATAAAGCATTACAATAATCTAACCTCGAGGTCATAAACACATCAACATTTCTGCATTTGAGGTTGAGAACATAGGACACAATTTAGATATGTTCTTGAGATAGGAAAATGCAGTTTTACAATTCAAAATAACTCTAGAAAAATATTTAAATTGTAATTGTAAATGTAAATTTATATCACAAAGATATAATTAATTAGTTTGAATGGTTTCATGATGTACCTTTAACATCTACAGAACCTTTCCATTCCAAAAAAGATTCTTTTTTTTTAATGTTCTTTACACTGAGAAAAAGGAACGGTTTCACCAAAAATGAAAATTCTGTCATCATTTACTCAAAGTTTCAAACCTCTATGAATTTCACAAAGGAAGATATTTAGAAAAAAGTTTGTAACCAGGCTGTTTTGGGTCACCACTGACTTTCATGGTAGGAAAAAAAATACAATGGTCACCCAAAACAGTCAGGAAGGATGAATAAATAAATAAATGAATTAATTTATTTTTTGAGTGAACTATTCCTTTAGAGGAAATAAAAATGGTATCACTGTAAAACCTTTATTTTTAAGAGTATTTTTGATTTAATAAATGCAGCCTTGGAGAACAAGAAAAGGCTTCTTTTACATAAAGCAGTCTTTATGATTCCAAACATATATATATGGTAATGAAGGCCTATATATATATTTCTACTGTTATAACTTTGATGACAAGAGAGGACTTGGCTAGACTGTTTTTCCCCACAAGCCCACAGCCAAGCTGGCCACATCAGGCAAAAGCCCATGGGAGAAGGATGGAGGCCCAGAACACTTCAGGGCCTTTTGAGACTAACAAATGCCAAGGCCTTAGGACACTCACTGCAGAACATAAACAAGCTATACCAGTGAAACAGACTGTGACTCATATTGTGACACACAAACAATCTATTTTACGTGCTCTCTGGGGGTCCAACACTTAGACCAGGTCTGTGGTGAGGTTTTTCTTTTCTACTGATGATAGGATTTAGAGTGAGGTGATGGAGCTGTTGAACACACTGATCATTTGACAGTTTGATTTTCATCCAGATGCATGTGTTCTTAAGTAAACATCCTGTATGTGTGAATATATTAATAAGCACTTTTTGAAAAACAATCTCAACAAAATAGTTTATCTCCACAGTAAAGAAAAATAAATGCACCACTGTCCTTTATCCATCCGTTTAATTTTCATTCCTGCAGCCTTTTCAAATACCAGAGGTCTAAAAAATTCATGACTCTGCTATGCGTTGTTGAATTAGATTTTTCAAGTAATTCATAACAAAACGGAATGCTGGGGGAAAATTCTTTTGCTGTGGAAAGAAAAAAAGTCATATAATCTTAAAGGACATCATGGAATGAATGGCTACATACCTTGAATGATTTCATTTTAAGAAGAAAGAGACATTATAGCTCCCACAAACCAATAAACAAACAGTAAATGAATTCTCAATGTCTGAGGGGTTCTCTCCTTTACCTCTCCATGTGTGCAAACAGCATCAATCTTCCCAGCTGTACCCTTGAGCCACACACATAAAAACACAGAACAAACTGGATTTGCAGCAAGTGTGATGGCCGAGCGAATGAAGAAAACACTGCGGTAACAATTCAGGTGATTTCATCATCAATATGTCAAAATATGTCTTGAGTTGGGAACAGAACAGTGGGCTATACTTGCATTTGTCACTGTGCTTACTCAATCTGCAAAAACAAACACACAGAAATAAAAATACATATGGAAAAAAAATTGCATAATATAAATAAATATAATGTAAATGTGTATAGTATAATATACTTTTTATATTAATATAAAAATTATTTATATATTTATATATTATTATACATCCCACTCCCACTGAACGCTCTAGAAAGTACCCTTGGGACTAAATCTTCCTCTACTGCCACGTTTAAAATGCATAAGGAATATGTTTCGGTTGACCTTTGGAAGAGCAAGAAGGTCTAGTTATATTTGTCATATAGCTGTCCCCTCAGTGCCTCGCTCCCCGTGACCTTTTCAGCAGGCCTGTTTAACAGGGTGATAAACTGCAGCATTAGGAGTAATGCTAGGTGCTATCACAGGACTCGGAAATCATTTTGAAACGATAAAGAGCAGAGAGAAAGGGTGCTGAGACTATTTCTGTATTTTCTTTACAGTCTGACATCCAAATGTAAATTTACTGCCTCGCTTGTTCTTAAAACGATGTCACAACAAACTGCAAAAATCTACATACATCATTTAAACAGTTCATTACTGTTTCCCCCCCACGGTTCAACACAGAGCAAAAATAAATACATGAATTCATTAAATGTCAGAATGAGATGTTGAAGGGCATTCTGTTTATTGACCTCCAACAATTTTGACAACAAATACATCCCTTCAGGTTTGCTGTTTTAACTCACTCAGTGTTTTTGCTGTATTTAAATGTATGTAGTCTCTCAGAGGAAACCGTAAGTAAGTATTCCTGCTTTGGTTGAAGCTGCTTCTTCATAAATGACCGTGTGTAGAAAGCATCTGCATGAGCGATCGCAGTGAAAGCCATTTCAGCCAGTCTCAGAACAGATATACTTGCAGACATCATCATAATTCATTTGGCAAGATACTAAAAGGTACTTTGTAGTGTTCTCAGCATGGCTTAATTGACATTTGATACCTGTACATGACAAATTATGCATGAACACTTTAAGCAACATCTCTTCCCCTGCTCAAACCTCAAAACAGAAGCACTTTAATCATGTATCTTCTCTTTGTGTCAGTAAATGCTCTATGAAGGTCAGAAGAGACTGAAGAGTTCGAATCAGTAAATTCATGGCTGTGGTTGATGTCGTTCAAGCAGAAATGACAAGTAGCAGTCTTCAGTATGCACATGATAGCTTGTCTCTCAGTGCTTTCCTTCTCATCAGCTTTAGAATGTGGTTAAATGGCACTGACGAAGAAGCGCTCATCAATCAGCTAGCCCATGAGCCTCTCTGTCTTAACAATTCATTTTAATCTTGGGCAGAAGCCATCAAAGTCACTCTCTCAAAGGCCTAATGGGCAAACAACTTTGCTAAGTTCAGCACAAGACCTTTTTCAAAGGCAGAATCATACTGTTGTTGTAATCATCTGAGTGAGAAGGAAAAGCGTTGAATTTTTGCGTCCCTTGTCTGTGTTAATATAAGGGAGAAGTACTGACCAATTTTGGCTTAAGTTGTCCTCTAGGCAAGGGGAAATGAGCTAAAACTAATGCGCTTAATTATTTTTTAGGATGCAATCAAATGAAAAAAATAAGTTTAAAAGAAGTTTGGCCTTGGCAAATTTAACCATTTTATTACATTAATAAATAAATAAACATAAAATGTATGAATACCCAACCTCAAATTAAAGTCAAATTAATGTTTTGCTGATACCTTTTCATAATATAGTTTCACAAATTTTAATTAAAAAAAAACAAAAAAAAGACTTAAAATAGATTACAATTATTATTATTTGTTTATTATAATTAATATTTTTTTCAAATTAAATTGGTAGGCAAAACTCGCTATAGTTGGGCATTGGCACACTTTACTTGAAAACTGTGATCTGGAAAAAAGAATATGGTTAATTAATTGTAATACACATTTATTATAATTTATTTATTTATTAACATTAATTAATCGCAATTAATCGCATGCAAAATAAAATGTTTACTGTGTATATTTATTATGTATGTATAAAGACACACACACGTTTATATTTAAAACAATATATTATTTACATGTATATATTTATAATCATATAATTTATTTATACATAAATATATTTAATATATAAAAATTCATATGATGTATGTATTTATATATACATAATAGATACATAATACACACACACACACACACACACACACACACATATATTATATAAACAAAAACTTTGTTGGAATGTCAACACAAAAACACACTAAAAAGTTTCACTAATATTGAGTAGATGCTTGTGCAAAAACAGATTTGAGAATCCAGTCTGTTCCAGCTCCGTTAATAATTTATATTCACCCAATGTTTTACAGTCTGAATTTTGTTTATCATCTCATGTAAGCGCACTGAGGAGAACTTACCTACTCTGAAAGATTTTTTTCTTTTTGTAAATAATGTATATGGTTTTATCGAGCTGATGTACGCATGTGGCCTTGAGAGTGTCATTATTCTGTAATTGTATTGAATTGGAAATAGAGTCGTACATTCACTGCACCGTTTGGTTATGGCCTCAGTCATTTTTATTTGTGGCTGAAAGGCTGTAGACTTTAAATCAAAGACAGAAATCATAAGATTTGAGTTACATATTACAGAAGTGGGGACTGCCGAACCCTGATGTGAGCCGCAGCTCATACACATGCTCAAAGACAGATATCTTCATCAAAAAAGAAGCAGACTAACGGCATGGTATATTAAATCACATACAGATGAATTATTGCTGTCCGCTGCTGTGATCTATGGCCGCAGCTGAATTTATAGTGAGCAAAATGAATAGATATACGGAGCATAGTTGAATGCAGTGTGCATGAAGAGTGAAGAGATGCCTTTGCATATTTCATCAAACTGCAGAACGCTGGTGTTTCTGCTATTACTCAGATGAACACTGGGAGTCTCTGTAATCTCACTGATGCATTGTAATGCCAGCATTCCTTTACTCAGTGTCTACTTTTAAGTTTTCTGCTCCCTTAAAACTGACTTTGTATCTCTTTGCTTTCAACACAGAGAGAACAGAAAATAAACTTATTAATGTGTACATTTCTTTTTTGTTGTTATTGCTTCTATATTCATACATAGCTAACTGTATCACATAGCCTTGAAACATGAGTGCTGTGTGAGTAGCTTAAAATAAAATAATAAGAAAATATAGGCTATAAACATGAGAAAAATGGACAAATAATTCTAACCAAAATTCCCCATATTTGTAAAATCAGGCATTAACAGATTGTTACTGTTACGAAGGACACGGGAGAAAGCGGATCCATATGCAAGGATTTATTTACAAACATGGTGATACAGGCTGGGTCAAACAGTGGTGAACAGGTATGGCAGAGGCAGAGGCACAAGAAGAGTCCTGAGAGATAGCGTGGGTCAGGCGAGGAGCAAACAGTATCCAGAGGGGCAAAACAGACCAATAATCCAAAAGGCAAGACAAAGTCGGTACATGGAAAAACAAAACTACAAAGAACACAGGGGACAATCTTATTTCTCGGCAGTTTGATTAACAAACACGAACAGCATTTAAAGGGTTAACAAGGGGGCAAAGCTGATTAATCGCTATGGAAACAAACAAGAAGGCAGAGACTGAACAGGGAAAAGGTTGCAGGCCGTTTAAGCCGTGGCAGGGCCAGACTAGAGTTCAATAGCCTTCAAGCCAGGACTAGGCATATTGAGAGTTCATGGTTGGCTTCCATAGCCGAAGCAGGTCAAGACGAGGATTCTGGGGCAGCTTCCTGAGAGGTAGCTGGATGAGACACTATGGTGCAAACCGACAGCCCTGGGGGTTGTGCAGCCACCTGCGCGAAACTCTGGAGAGTCCAAGGCCAGAAGAAAAGATGCTGGATCCTTGTTTGGCCAAGAAGAGTCCTAAGAGATAGTATGGGTCAGTCGAGGAGCAAACAGTATCCAGAGGGGCAAAACAGAGCAATTATTCAAATGGAAAAGCAAAGTCGGTACACTGAAAAACACAACTAGAAATAACAATTTGTACAAGGAAACCTTATTATTCGAACACAAACAACATGAGAGTGGAGGCATAGACTGAACAGGGGAAACACTGAAACAGTGGGGAGCGCACTTCATAATAAGAGTAATTAGAGTACAATGCAGAAAAACAGACAGGGGTGACGCACAAAACAGTCCAGGGTTGAGTGCCCTCTGGTGGATGCTCGAGGGAACTCTGGCTGCTTATCGTGACAGTTACAACAACTGCCAAAATAAGATGGTCCAATGTCCATGGCATGGTCTGTCCTTGAAAACACTGAGCAAACAGCATGAGCCATTCAGTTTGCAATGAACGTGAATTCTCAGTTCTTGATAAGATTAAACTGCAATGAGGACTAAACCTTGCTGTTTAATCAAAGGCCTTCTTACAAGTCTAAAAGAGACCTGATATGCATGGATAATGTTGTACATTTACTGTAGGTCTGTTACTCAGTCATACAAAAAGCTGATTTCACAGGCTTTGATGGATGACTACTGGAAAAACGCTGACGTACCTCGGCTGATTTACGGAGGCCTTTAGCTAGGCTGTTTGATTAGTACTGTGCAAGGACATTCCGTATGAGGAAAGGCTAGAACAATCCTTTCAAATACTACTTTCATGTATTATTTACTGAGAATGTCCAACACCCATCACGCAATCTGATGCATTGACCTCCCAGATGCAGGATGCACATTAAACACTAAAGAGCCAAATGTCCCAGTGTGCATCTAATGAATATTCATGAGCCTGTCCATTATGCTCCGCCCCCAGGGGTGGGGTACGGCAGGGGAGAGTTAATGAAGATTGTCGAATGGGCTTAGAAAATATTAACAGGTCTTCTGATCATTAAGTGAATTTTGGAAAGGTGCCACAGTTACAGAGAGAGAGAGTGTAGTGAGGGACAAAGAGGCAATTAGGAGAGTGTCAGCGTGTGTCATGATCTTAATAAGACCTTCACTTCCACATACCTGAGGCAGGCTGTCACTCAGTGGGTGTCCTGTCTCATCTGTCTAATTGCAATCTCATTTTAAGCTTTAAACATACCCACTGCCAGGTTTCAGGGCAATTCTTTAGGAAAGCTCACATCCTTGAGTTACAATGCAGTGCAGCTCAGTAACTAGTCTGGAGCAGCAGGCCATTAAATACATGCAAGAAGGTCTGGTCTACATTGCAGCTTATTCTGTACAAGTGCTATTACATTTCACCAAATCTAAAACCACACACACACACACACACACACAAATGGCTTATGTTTGATTTTTTAGGCACATCTGCACTTCGTTGTTTCTGACAAGAGAAAATTCACCAGAGATCAAAATTCAGTCCTCAAGTTTGCGCACTAAACAAAACACTGCTGTTTCAGCGATGCCTCATCTGAACGCATTTGATTGGCCACTGCATTCATAATCTCAACAGAATCGTGTATGTGAAGGCATGTTAATTCTTCCCCCCCATAAAGCCTCTGTCTCCTATGTTTTGCAAGTAGCATAAATATTAAAATACAACAGTACATGGCAAGTTCTAACAATAGACGAATAATGACAACAACTAATTTATATTTTATGAAATTATTATTAACTTTTCTAGAATCTCTGTAGGAGGTTATTGTGAAACTCTGACCATGAACTCAGGATGAGCCCTACACGAGCTCCCAAGTGAACTATTCCTACAGGCAGCCTGAAGGGAAACTGTGAAGAAGACACACTGCCGCAGTAGCTTGTTTTACAAGGTTGCATGAGGAATTGAAGGTTCGCACCTGTAAAAGAGATGAATAATGAATCACATTGCATTTAAACCTCACATTTCACAGCAAACCCTCGGTTACCTCTAGAACAGAAGAACTGCAACATCTATCTTCTTTTCATTGCCTTCTCGCTGTATTTGTGAAGATGGAAGTTTTAGTGGCAAGAAACAAAAAGGGTTTCTGACAAAATATTGACACAAAAAAATGCTTTTGTAAACTTACACTTACACTTTTGGTTTTATTGAGGTCAACAGTGGGGACAATTTGATTACTATACGGCAACATTGATCAGTCTGTTTATATTACAAAGTCTTATGTCTTTAGCAAGAACAAATATATGACCTTTACAGACGGATTATGAGTTAGTAAATTTTAGTAAATGTTAGCATGAAGAATTTGTTAAGGGCTGAAAAATACTAATTAAAGTCGTAGTTCACCCAATTGAAATGTGAGTTTTCTGTTAAGTATTAACGCTTGTTTTTTGAGGTTTATTTTGCAATTATAACCAGCCGGCTGTACATTATCCATTGCTTAAGAGTTTAATGGCTGTTTATGACAAACTATATGACGGCTGGTCTCTGGGGGACAAATAACAGTGATGTAAAGCCAAAACAAACTTCATCACCACAAATAGACAGTGCACAAGAAAGAATGAAGGAAAAGACAGAGGCAAGATCTCTAGTGTGCTGTGTTGACCTCTGAAAAGAGACCACGTTAGCAAGTCAAGGAAGACCATTATCTCCTTGTCTGGATGACGGAAGTTGATCTTGAAAAGTGCAAAGAAGGCGGTCAGTAATTTGCCAGTGGCAGGGGCCGGAGGGAAGCTCTGTATGGCAGAATCAGCACAACCTTCCTTGCTTCGTGCTTTAAAGGATATTCATTAATAACCTCTTTCCTGCCTCCTGAAGTGGGACCACAGATGCTAAATGTACCACCCAACGACCAGCAAGAGCAACTCTGGGCCAGATATCATCCATCTTCCATCTTCAGTTGTAAAGGTCTTGCCAACTCTTGCTTAGGATAAAACTGTATAGAGTTTTCTCCCAAATAAATACATATCTTGACTCGTGAGAGAAATGTTGGTTGAGCAAAAATCAGAGAATAAAATCAGGTTGTTTGGATTAATGCTCAGCCCATTGTAAACACGAAAAACCTTGATTTAACTTTTTTATTTTTTTACTTTTGAAGTTCATCATTTATTATTATTTATACTGATTAATTATAAGTGAGAAAATCCAACCACACTTTGGCCCAGTTTCACAAACGGGGCTTAGCTTAAGCCAGGACTAAGCATTAGTTAAATTAGGATATTTAAGCAACTTGCCTTGTAAGAAAATATTACAGGTGTGAATCTTTACACAGAAGAATGACACTAACATGTTTTAAGATATGCCAGAGCAAGTTATTTTCATCTGAGACAGCTCAAACAATTTAGTCTGGGACTAGCTTAAGCCTTGTCTGTGGAACTGGGGGTTAATGTTCATTCCACTTAATTGATTTAATTTAGACAACAACAAAAACTTTATTAAGATTCATCAACAAAGCAAAATTTGATCAAACAATTACTGCAATGTAATTTGCTATAACACTAAAAAACAAATAAATAAACAACCACCCCCCCCAAAAAAAAGAAAAAACGAATTATAAACAAAACAAAAAATAAACACAAATACACCCAAAAAACAAACTATAAAACATACTCAAAAAATAAATAACCGAAAAGAAAAACCAAACCAAATAAAACAAACAAAAAGAGTTCTACTTTGATGCAGGTACAGCTAATACTATAGCCAAATAATAAGATATATTGAGTGTTGTCTATTAATCCTTGATAAGCTGGGTGAACATCAAGGCCCGGTTTCACAAACAGGGCTTAGCTTAAACCAGGACTAGGTGTTAGTTAAATTAAGATATTTAAGCAACTTTTACAAAAATGCCTTATAAGAAAATATTACAGGTGTGCATCTTAACAC
>JAUCNO010000841.1:930297-945502 GCA_032353835.1 Enteromius viviparus | reverse complement strand
GTTTTTGGAACCGAAAGTTAAGGTTATCCACTAACTTACCCGGGTATGTCACATAACCTGCTTTCTGGAATACCCCCCAAGTGTGAGAGAAGGTCGAGCGCATGAATGCAATATTTGCAATGTGACATTTTTCCCAAATCGTGCAGCCCTAGATGAGCGGGAACTGCTAACATTAAAGAGAAACTTTTCTGCCCCGGCGCTGCAATTTCTAGGTACAGATAATCATAGTCTCCACTTTACTTCTAAAGTCCAGCTAAATATGTGATTTACATGAATCCACCAAACCATTATACCTACCTACAGGAGAGTCAGAGGCTTTCTTTGGAAAAGCATCACTGTGAGTAATAGCAGGAGTTTAAGGAAGTGGTCAAACTGAAATAACTGATTACCTCACATTCAGCAATTTCGCTTCTGTCTGGGGCCAGGATAGGTTCAATTCAGTGAGCCATAAACATTTTGTCTGTGTACAGTGCACCACGTTAAAATGCGGAACAGAGGCTACAACATTTGGTTTCTAAGTTTACAGATGGTTCTATGTGCTGTGGAACCTTTTAGAGGCATCAGCAAAAAAAACTGGGGAAGCATTAAAATAGGTATTACACGGTATTTGTTTCCGATTGGAACGTTCCAACTTCCTTGAGAGACTGAAGAACAGAAATTGCAACATTTGTCAGAGTATTGCTGGTCACGCCTCTAATATGCAAAAAGTCTGGCTTTTTTTTTTTTAGCACAGCTGTGATTTTAGTCATGATGCACCTTTAAATAAGTTTCCATCAAAAAGCCCCTTCTTTAAGAAGTTGACACTGCATTGTTCTAATGTTTATTTGATATTTAGTTCATTCGCTAGACAAACTACATTCTCCAAAGTAGATGTTTACATTTTGCCCATGCCCAATGCCAAGCTACAAAAAAAAGGTTTCTAAGATGTTGTCACGACACAAGAAATTCAGTCATAATTTACTCACTTTTTTGTCCCAACCAGTACAACGTTTTATAATCTGTGAAACACAAAAGTTGTTTTAAGAGCACCGTCTTTTGTGTTCAGAAAAATAACATAAGTTTTCAACTTCTCAGACAACAATACGGATGGCTATAGCTTCCAAAACATTTTAATAAAAAACAACTGTCATACAAATTCAATATTATTGCATTATTAAAAGTCAGCACTGAGGTAAACGTTCAATAAGCCATCCTATCAGATCTAGAACTGTGTTTTATCTTTTTAATACATCTAAATGTGTCAGTAGTAGGGAGCGAGAGAGGGGAAAAAATTGGTAAATATGACTGCTTAAATTTAATGCAAACATTGTTGACACATAATGTAATTTAAGTTGGGTAGTGTGAATGAAAGCCCAGCAGGGGTAATAATACCCTCCTAATGAGAATCCTCGCTCACTCTAGACCTTGCTGAGATAGCCATAATGCATGGCTCTTTTTTTTAATAAAATAATTGTTACAGTTATTAAAGATGAATCTCATCAGAGGCAGGATGACAAAATAATTCATTACCAAACGCATGGCTTTAAATAGCTGCAAATTAAATTTCCCACAGAAAATATGCCTGTAGATGAATGGGATCGTTATTTCATAAATATTGGATTCAGTGTGCCCTTGGAAGACAAAAAAAAAAAAAAACACATTTGAACATCAATTTTAAAAGTTCACTGCGAAATGCAGTTAATAAATGACTCTAAACCCACAAATAATTCTTACCACATATGTTAATTTGACAAAGAAAAAGGCAGCATTGTGGATCCAGTTTAAAGGTCTGGGTCGACGCGAACCACGGCTTGATAATGCGGTGCTTAATACGGATTCCGCCAACGTCTAATTACTCTGATTATTTAGAGTTCCTGCTGTTTACTAAAGGCGCAGAAACTTCCCAGCAAGCACTTGGCATCTCCTGTCCTCTCCCTCACACACACAAACACACTCACACACAGCAGGATGTAAAGAGGAAAGCTTTATTAAGATCCTGCAGCCATAAAAGAGCAGGGTGACTAACCGGCTGCATTAGCGTCTAAAAGCCAAAGTTATTTAAACCCAATAAAACACTAATACATTGTTTGAGTGGAAGTTACAGTGAAGTTATCTTCACCTTAATAACATCACGGCCAGCCTGATGTTGTTTAGATCAATAAAGCCCATTACAAGAACAGGCCTCAACATAGATAACCGGGCACAAGCGCAGTGATGTAACACTCTATGGCATCTCAAAGAAGAAAGGAACCTTCTATTAAATAAAGAGGCCAATGGAAGGCCAATCATAAGGCACGGTAATCTGATAAGAGGCGAGTGTGAGTGTTTTTAATACATGCTTCGTTTGAATACAGTGGGATGGTGGTTTGTGGCAGCTGTGTGGTGACACGTGAGGTGGCATCTGTTAAGATTATGACCCTTCTTGGACACACCACGCCTACACTCAGTCACATACTCTCTGTCTAATCTTGAACTAATCACAATATTATCAGACAGACACTTAATAATTTTATTTTAAACAATGTACGAACAGTTCGAAGATTAGAATGCTCCTATTAAAGAGATAGTTCATCCAAAAATAAGAATTCCGTCATCATTTACTCACCCTCGTGTCATTCCAGACCTGAGTGACTTTCTGTCTTCTGTGGAACATAAGAGGAGATATTTTGAGAAGTGTCTCAATATTTTTACAGCGGCAGTCAAAGTCATTTATATTTATTTTTTTGAGTAAACTATTCCCTGTAATGTTGTGTGTGTATATGGGAATTCCATATATTAAATTAATATTTAGACAATAATATTAAATTAAAGCCATGTACTGTAAATATCTAACTATATTTTTACAATATAGAAAAGACATTGTATAATAAAACTTTTTTTCTTCTATAATTTATGTTAGGTACACCTTTTGTAGACACATTAGCTCTATAGTAGTTTCAGAACACTGTGTTAAATCAACTTTTTCGATCTCAAACAATAACTTAGTTATTTTTAGTTATTGCAGACCTGGCTGACCAATAGAAGATGAGTGGGAGTGGCCTGCCAATATGTTTAAAAACAATTATTGTGTTCTGCCTCAAATAAAAAATAAAAAAAAGGTAATTGTAAAATGTGTTAGTTTTAAATATATATATACACATATATTTAATACAAAAAAAAATAAATAATAAAAAAAAATATATAAATATATATATATATATTTATTAAGTCACATACATAAAATCATGTTTTTTTACTCTAAGGAAGAAAAAAAAGCTAATTCAACTCAGCTGTAAATTAAAAAAATGTTAATGAAACAAAGCAAGCTAAAATCAATTCAGAGACGTGTCAATATGTGGCATGAAATTATTTCTCATAGTTATACACTATGTGGGTGTTTGCCATTTGCACAAGGGCCTATTTTCTGTGCTAGTCCACCAGGTGATGCTCTGACATCTTGCATCTGACTCCTGGCATGATTATTAACACTTACACAACACAGATACACAAATATTTCAACACGAATAAACTCAACACACAAAATATCTCACATTCAGAGATGGTGCGGTAATGGGTGATAACGTTATCAACGCAGGAATGACAAAACATTGACATGACATTCACCTTGCACAATATAAAATTGCAAACAATCCTGGGCAGAACAACCTGTTTGCACAAAGAAAACCAAACAAATCTACATTTGTTTTTTGTTGTTTACCCAATTCTCTTTCTCAGGCTTGGCTCCAGACAGCCTTTCTGAAAGCTGTTTCAGTCTGGTCAACAGACAGGAAGTGATGAAAAGCATAAATGGTTTTTGAAAGGGAGAGAGAGAGAATGCGTGTGTATGTGAGGGTTCATAAGTGTGTTGTTTCTGGTGAGAGGTACAAACACAGGCCTGAGGATCAGGTCTGACAGATGAAACCACAGGAAAGACTGCTCTGATGTTACCTCTTACACCACACGCTCAGTGATAAGAAGAAAGAAAAAAGGAAAAAAGATCTGTAACAGTTGAAAAGTCCCTTCATGGGGGTTTCACTGCTGTGTGTTTCAGAAGAAGGGGCCCGTCGGCACATAGCACAAACAATAAACACGTTGCATGATCTCGGTGTACTCTTAGTGAAAATCTCAACATCACACCTTGCTTGTTGGCATTAAACTTACTGTATCTAATGTACATGTCTAATTTACAATGAATGAAACATTAAATGCTATATAGTCAGCAAATTAAAAGCTAGCTAGCTTAAAAAAAATATTTTTAGACTGAGGTTTATTTTGATGTACCTGGGTTAATTAAAAAAAAACAACACCCTAAAAACATCCTGTTAATTTAACAGCTAAAACTGGCAACTGTGTTTACTAAAAATTCAACATTAAAAACACAGAGACACATAAGACAGAGAGTTTCCAGTAATGGTTCATTGGTGGCTGTATAAAACTTTACATTTTATTAAGTTATACGAATGTTAAAATACTACTAAAATCTGTATTTTACTGCTATTTGAATAATTACCACTATAATAATTGGTGGTAAAACAGAAAGCTACATCATCAAAGATTACTGCAAGTGACCTGTCTATAAAAATGGCATACTCTTTTATAGAGCCTTGCACACAAAGACAAAACACCAATAGCAAAAATGACAAATAACTAAATCATATACAATTATTATATATAATTTGTCAGGCAGGACTTTTTTTGTTTTTAATAAATATTTATTGTATAAATATTTATTTTATTTATTTTCATGATATGGTAAATTGTTTTTACTTTCAAAAAGCATACATTTAGATTTTAATTCATTAATAGTTTTTCCATCACCCACATGGTAACTTACAGTAATCCTATTTACAGGTATTTACTGTAGCATTTTGAAGTCTTATTCTTTAAAAAAGGACAAAGTTTTTTTTTAAGTGAATAAACCTGAGAATAATGATGCTGCCTAAATTGATTTATTCTATTCATTGGCACAATTTACACGTTCTGCTATTGTTTTAAAACGAAGGCCCAAATATTTATGTAAAGTATGATGATGCATTTGAAATCTATTTCAAAGTGCTATTTCAGTTGTGCATCGACTTCATCTGGATGTTTGCGACTGAAATTACCGCCTGCATTTTTCTGCTTTTGTTTTTCCGTTAGCAAAATGTGACCCCACTAAAAGCCACAAAACGCCAGGGCATCCTGAGATCGGTGCCATGTCTCTGCGTTGTGGTATGACTGGGCTGCCCACATATTGATTTACCCAACCCGAATTACCTTTCTGGCATCCCAAGGGATGACCAAAATCTCTGCGCAAATTTGCTCAGCTACTCCGCATGCAGAGGAAGAGTCGGTAACTTGAGAGGGAGCGGGTCCAAATGGATGCCTGTGAAGGTGACGATAGAGAATAATATCTCCGCAGAGATGATCGTCTTTGACAGTGTAATATTACTGGACGATAAATATACAGCGCTGAGGAGGCGAAAAAAAGAAAGAGAGGGGAAAGCTGCCGCCAGCTGAGTACGAAAGCATAAATAAGGTCTTTTACCTTCGTCAGTTATCCGTCTTTTGACACGCAAGCTGAGCACACTGTAATTAACACGGAAAGAGATAATGGGGTCTCTACCCGCTGATCAATCTGCCACATAGATCATCCGTCTCTTTTACAATGCCACGTTAACATTATTTTAAAAAAAAAGAGGGAGGAAGAAAAAAATAATCCACCGCAGATATTAGCCTTTTTTAATAGCTACTGTAGCTTGATATGGGCTTATGGGTTTATTGACATGCCTGTTTACACCACGTTCACAAAAGAGCTGCTCTTTACTGCATACAGCACATAAATACATACATCAATGCAGAATGGTGCGGCCGCAAGACTCTATTGACTGACTATTGGGTATGTTAGATAATAGACTCAAAAACACAGAGACTTGTTTACAGGAGAAGAAACTAAAAGAGCCACAAGACTGCTAGAACTCTACTCAGGAAGCATAAGCTGTAGTGTTTGTGTGTGTGTGTGGGTGGGTGTACGTTTGTGTGTATTTCTGTAACCCAACAGGGAGACAAACAGACGTGTTGTTTGTTTGTATTTCTCAGCTCTGCACATGTTTGTCAGGTCTAGATTCACTTTCACAGATTTACTGCTCTTGTCCCCTCTGGCCTAGTGTACACTAGTGTTCTCAGAGACTGCTTTAATGGACAGATTCCTGTTCCTGCTCTCCAGGGGACAGGCATGAACACGTCAGCTACATGAAGATGTAGGGGAACCATAGCATAGCGGTTAGCGCGCATGTTCTCACACATTGGGGCAATGTACGATTGAGCCTTGCTGGTGCAATTTTGCAAGCGCTGCCCCTTTTTCTTTGGGCACTTCCTGCTGCAACATTGTGTCAAATATAAACACGAAATGATGCCCGATTAAAATCCCAAACGTTTTTATAGCAAAGCATTTATATTTTAGCAAATCGAATTACAAATCGAAGAACTGAACTTTTAAACTTAAACCATACTGACAAATTGCAATGTATAGTTAAGATACATGACTTGCATTTAAGGATACACATTTGCAAGAAAGTAATTTCTGTAATATATGCACATGCACTAAAGTTCAAAAGTTAAGGAGCAGTAATATTTTTTTTTTAAAGAAAAATTTAAATGACTCTAAATACATTTATAATACTACAAAAGATTTCTAATTTCTAAATAAATGCAGTTCTTTTTCCAAATTGTAATTTATTACTCGTAATAAATAAATTCCTCTATACATAAGAGACTTCAAAATCATGTTACTAACCATATATTTTAAACTTTTGAATTATGGAAGGATGGAAAACACTATTCATAGGAATTCTGAATCCAATTAAATCGACAAAAATGTCAAATTATCTGTTACATCAAACACAAAACATCATCCACTGCAAGCAAACAGAATGTTGTTTAACAAGGACAAATCATAACACCTTGAATCAAAGTAGCATATCTCCATACTAAAGCTTTCATCATTACCCAAAGTCTGCTCTCTCAGCTCAAACTTCCCAGCATTCGTCATTAGCGCAAGGCTAAACGGTCAGTGCGCCACTTCCCCTATTTAGACAAGCGATCCGTGAATAAAAAGTAGATCCAATGTCTCATTGCGTTTTTAGGCCTCATTAAGACCATTAACCTTATATTATTTGATGGAGGATGTTAATGTCAAAGTCACTTGGTCTCCGATTTGTTTTTTTTCCCATGGATAGATTTTGCAGTGCTGCTCTTATACATATACATATACATATATACATATATATATATATATACACACACACACACACACACACACACACACACACAAACACACACACAAACACACACATACATATAGTGTGTGTATATATTAGTACATTTTTAAGAACAATCACAGATATCTCACAGATATGCAAAATAAAAAAATAAATTAAAACTGGTGTCCTAAACACAGACAAGAAGGAGGTTTTAGGAAATAAATAATTTGATTTACATCAGCCTTTTAATAATTTTTATGGTTTGTAAATTACAAACACCTCAAATGACTATGGGCGGCACATGCTAATTGCTGATTCAGTGCTGTACAGCAGCGGTAGGATGTTTGACTCTGCTTGTGGGACTGGGTTTGGTTCACTGGGGTGATAAGAATGGTAAAGGGCCCCAAAAAACCCAACCCATGACCTTTCTACATATCTCAGACAATTACACACCCCCACAAACACACACCCTCAACTGTCCTTCCCCCCACCCTCTTTCCCACTGACCTGCGTTAACCTGCTCTCATCTCTCTGCGCCCAGACAGGAAACAGCATTGAGGGTGTGCTAGTGGCTCCAGCACAAAATCCAGACCAGCTCCACAATATAGGCCACCACCTCGAGCTCCAGCCAGCCTCCTATCAGACCCAATCAGGGGGGCACATCCTGTGTGAAACCGCATCTTTAACTAGCATCATCACACTGTAAATAAATGCTTTCTTTTTTATTTGCTCTCTCTCTCTCCCTCTCTCTCTACTTCCGTCAACTGTCAGAGCCTGCGCCTCCAATCACCTTAGAGTCCAAACAGGAAAGTGAAAAGAGAGGGGAGAGATAGGAGATATGGGTTAATTTGCTGCTCGCTGCAAGTTGCTCTGCTGTTTCCTACACACACACACTGGGCCAGCTGCCTGGGACTCCATCCTGGTCTTGTGTTCTTTTCCTGATACTCGTCATTACGACATCGGCCCACCGCCGGCCAGCCACCCAGCGAAACAGGAAGTTAGGAAGCTAGGTGTAACTGAAAGCTTTTGTGAAGGCGGAAAAGGGACAGTGAATAAGACTGAATAAACTCCACTATTGTAGGTTTGTATTGCATTATAATACAGGCCTAATCTAACACACCCAAGCAAAGAAAAGCCAGAAATTATTTCTCATTTGTGAGGTTAAAATGAGAGTAAATAAAGATGTTCAAACCTTAAGGGGGTTTTCAGAGTGATGACATAAAAGAAACGTTTTTTTGGTTCCCCAAATCCTTTCAGCGAACAGCAAGCAGAAACATTTTTTTTCTTCTAAGTGTGAAGAGTAATGATCTAAAGCTTTTCTGTTTAAAAACTACAATGGCATGACATTAAAGTTTTTTTCATGGAAGAAATGCCACAAAAATAACTTTTGGAATACAAAAAAAGAATAAGCAGGAATAAATGGTTTTGAATTTGAATTAAATCAATCAATAATGAGTTAATACCTCATTAGGTGTATGGCAACTTAACTAATTTGTGCATATTTTTATTTTTCATGGACAGGGCTTTGCCTAAGCCAAGGATTAGGCCGTAGTTCAATTAGGCCATTTAAGTACTTTTTATAACCTTTCCTTAGAAAAAAGCATTACTAGAGTTGCACCTTAAGACAAAACAAAAACATTGAAATGTCTTAAGGCAAGTGCAAGTTTCCTTCAGTTGAAACAAGTTTTAGGCCTTTTCTGTGAAACCGCAGGGAATATATATCAGTTCTATTGGGATATTCAAGAACAGCTTCTGAGGTATTTTATTTTCCTTATTAATTATTGTTAATCTACAATAAAAAATAAAAATGTGAGACTAATTAAATGATTCAGCACTGACCTTTTCTAAGAAATGACGCATACTCAAAAATGAACATAAGCAGATTTGTTTATCAGTCATCTGAAGTCTTACTAAAATTAAAACTGAAATTAAATGATGAAAGTGTAATATGAGGTAACAAACTTGCTCTAACAACAAGGGCGCACAAAGACATTCATAAAAACACCAGTGAGAAAGGCGGACATATCCTAAATTGAGACCCTCTGCATTAGCCTGTGGTGTGTGTTACACAGAGGCAATTAAGACAGGATACTGATTTAATGAACTTCTAAATGTGTGTGTGTGTGTGTGTGGGTATTGTGTTGTGTTAAGTCGTGAAGTGGGCCTTATGTTGAGCCACTGCTAAATGAGTGTTGAGTTTCAGTCACCCGGTCAGAGGGCTGCAGGCCCAATCTAAATGAATGCGTGTGTGTCGGCCCTGTGGATGGCAGTCAATGAGCAGATGCTTGGAAAAAGGAAAACATCACACAGTACTTGCATTACCATGCCTGTCGGGGTGGTCTTGAACTATGTGCGAGTCTGCTAGGCTGTTGTTAATTGCACTGCTACAAATAAGCAACTGGCCAAAACATGATTCAATCTGCTCTCAATTCACTAAACAGCATTTTTCTGCCCAACTGACTGATGGGCAATGGTATAATTATAATAATTTGCTTCATCTATCTGTCAAACCAGTCTCAGAGGATAATTTTAATCGCTTCAGGGTTGATCTTTTGTAGCTCAGGAGAGTTGTGCTTCGATCAAAGTTCAACTTATTATCAGTTTCAGATGTTCCTTTCTAGCATGAAAATAGACAATGTGTCATCATACAGTAAGTGTAGAAAGCTAAAACATTAATGTTAATAGAACAGAGCAGATGCTTTATTTTGGGAAGATTCATATTGAAATCTCTGACTTTTGACTGCAAACTTTGGTATAGTAACAAATCTAGGCAGAGTTGAAGACACTGTTGAGATCTATTTGGAAATTCTACAACAGTGATTCTCAAACAGAAATATACTGGCCTAAAATATTGTGTGAAGGTTGAGAAAAGACACGAAGACTTCTGGGGTGTTTAGTCAGAGAAAAGCCTGACAATTAGGAGTCAAACGTCCCTTTCCATTTCTGTTGCAAATAAGAAAAAGAAACCGATATTATAGAGATTTAATTTGCGATTTCTTTTTTCTATACGATGAAATTTGCTTCTGATGAGCATTGAGGTCCAATTTAAACGTTTTTTCTATCACTTTACAATCAGCTAAACAAGGAACATCACCGTCAGCAAAGTGAGATGATAATCACTGATGGTGAGAATAGATGGAGATGTCTTAGACTAGTCCAACTCAGGTGTACGCAGAGACTGTCCAAAGTTTATTACCCACAAAAGATGATGAGGAAATGCTTCTATCCATTTTATTGTTGCCTCATATTAACCTTCAACTAAGGAAAAAATGGTTGAGTGACCTCTCTATTTTGTAAAATATATTTATGCCTCCCCACATACAAACAGATGTGCATAAGATTTTGTTGAGTGATCAAAGAGTGCAACGTCACATACAAAATGTCACACTGTAAAAAGACTTCATTGAGTTAATGAGCAAGAGGTGACAGTAAATGTGGCTAGGATCAAAGTTCGGTTCTCGAATTAGACTAAATCAGATTATCACTCACTACACGCTTTTAGTGACATATATCTTGGCCTGTTCCTCTCATAATCCTACTGCACGAATTCTCAAGACTTGAATTCAAGCGCATGAGTCATAAGGACCATGTTTTTGATACTTTCACCTCTCTTTGCAACCTTTTTGAAACTCGAAAGTGTCAGCCCCCATGTGAACTATTTGCATGGAAAAAGAACTAGTACAATGAAGAAACAAAGTCATACAGGCTTAAGAAGTAAATGATGACAGAATTTTTCATGAACTATTCCTTTATATATGATAACGTATGGAGGAACCGTCCTGGAGCACAACCGGTGGGCAAATGCACCATCAGCAGTTGCGCAAGTCAAATAAGGAAGAGAAGAAGAGATATAGAGAGAAAAAGAGACCCCTAAGTGCTTCTCTTTGGCTGGCACAGAACAATGATTCACACCAATGCCCGCTGTATCCCACAAATGAGGCATTACGTACAGCGGCTACCGTTACTGCAGGAAATACGTCCTCTCTGTTCCTCTCAAAACTCATTTCATTCCCTTCTGTTTTCTTCTATTCATCCTCCACTTCACATTGTATCAGAGCAGGCAGAAGGTCCCCCGCCATGACGGGCTGCAAAATAACAACTGTCACCTTCAGCACAATTCATTACAGCAATTTAACGTTGCCGCCTTCCAACGTAATTTTTGTAATTGAAATTTAATTCTCCTACAATATTATTTTTTAAGAAGGAGGGGGTTAATTGACATTTGTGGTAATTAATTGCCAGCCGGAGAGATGTTTATGTGGAGAAGTTAAAAACAAAAAGTGACACGGAGAGCAGAATAAAGGGGCAACGTGCTGAGATGGTCTCATCACCACGGCCTTCCCTCCTGTGGATGTAAGCAAAGAAGAGGGATGGAGGGGTGGAAGGAGCGACTTCACTTCGCAGTCGGGGATTTAATTGTACGAGGATTCCATTACCTCGGCACAAATGTCACGTTTGCTTCTGATCGGGGGCAAAGGCAGAGACTGGCACTATGCCAGATCTAAGGCTCAGAAAGGGTTCTGCCAGTTGCAAATATACAAACACACGTACGCTCACACGAAGCTGCAAAGTAAAGACAGGAAGACTCTAAGTGTGAAGGGGCAGTGACACTAAAAGTGGGTCAAAGGCAAATGGGCAGAAGTACCAACCATTGGGTAAAGAGAACAAGCTCAACTCAGATTAAAAAAAAAAAAAAAAAGATCTTAAAGCTTGGGGTTTCAGGATGAGTGTTCTCATAGACAAGAACAATGAGATCTCTTTGCCGTCTACAAGAAAAACAATAGAAAAAAAAAAGAAATATACAGAGATCTTGTTTGAGCTTCTGTCTTCTTTGACATTTCTTATAAGAAAATTTCTCTCACATCTCAAGTACAAAGGAGAGCCTAATGCTTCAAATTGTGCTCAGAGTAGCCAGATACTAAATTCCCACAAGGGTAAAGGCTGTGCAATGGAGACTAAAAAAAAAAAAAAGACTAATTCAATGAGATCAAATAGAGACTATGCTGGCGTCTACAGTTTCAGTAAACATCTCAACGAGGTCTCAAAAAGTAGACATTTCTGTATGAATTCTGAACATTTATTAAAATCTTTCCATTTCTATTATATATCCGCCTTGGGAATTTCATGAGAAAATTCCAAGTCAAAGCTGATACGTCAATGAAATACACATGATAAAACAAACAAATCTTCTGACATGGGAAAGACCAACCGACTGATTCTGAGTGATTAAAAAAATGGTTGTAGTCAATTACATATAATGTAAAATACATACCGTACACTCTTTATACTACTATATAATAAAATAGCACAGTAGAAACCATACATTGGCGTGGATTCAAGGAAAAATTCTGAAGATAACATACCGCAGTCACTTGTTTGGACGGGACTGACGTTCCATTGCTCCAATCAGAATTCAGAAAAGGGAACAAAGGGGCGGAACCATTGGATACGGTGCAACCGACTCGATCTGAAATTCAAAATGAGAAAGGAAAAAAAAAAAAGACAAGAGAGAGACACAAGCGCATATTAACATCAGCAAAATTGATACCATACCAAACAGGAATTGATACCATTCTCTAAAGGTGGGGGAAGTCCCTTAAATTCACTCAACCCACATAAACCTGGATGATGACTCAAATGAGAAAGGAAAAAGGCAAAAACGTGATGAAATCCAACCACAAATGCTTAATTTGGTGACAAATTAATTCCAGAACTGACCTAAATGCATCTTAACACATTTTCAGATTTTCAACAGCAAGCGTTTCTGACACTTGTGATATTTACATCTGAGCATCTGATAATCAGCTTAAATCTCCAGTGCTGTTCTGATGAATGGTAGTGACTCGAGGGACAACTCATCTAAGAAAAAGCTGCGGCCACACACTACTTGACAGAATTCTCTGGAACATTTTGTCAGATCCCGTAAGTCGGTGACACATAGCTGCGACCAATCAGCATCGGTGGTGGTGATTTGCGTAGTAAAATGCTTATTGCGGAGGTCAGCATTTACTTGAGTGTGTTCTCATTAAGAGCAAAAGGGAGACAAAAAGAGAGAGTGACAGAAAAAGGAGGGGGTAAAAGAATCCGGAGGGTTAAAGAAGGCGAGAAGACAGAAACAGAAAGTGACAAAGACAGAGAGGAGTGTCTGTTGCTTTTCAACAGAAGGCTGGCCGATAGACTGAATATTTACAATGTATTTGGAAATATTTTACAGCCAATATATTCTATTTGCCAAATAACGTTACAAACGACCACAGCTTACCGGCTACAACAAGAGATATCTTAACAGTGCTTAAACATGAGAAGCAAATGCCAGTTGAATTGAAAAATTCAGTTTCAATATTCCAAAACTCTACACACGAACTCAGGCCTGTCCCCTCCTAGAGGCCAAAGTGTGTCCCCAACAGACCCAATAAAATCAACCCTTGCATCACAGCTCATCTCCATGTAATTCCTCTGCGTGGAATTCAGCAAGCGCTAACCCCCTTAGCTGGCCGCATTCCTCTGTTCCACGTTTGGGCGCTGAGCAGCTTCAGATAAGAGCCGCTCTGATTAGCCGCCTGCGTTCCTGTCATTGCTGTAGAAAATACACAATCCCAAAAGACCCCTCTGCCCCCTCGTTGGTATTTATGACTCTCACATCACTGAACTCCAAAAATAGGGAGTTTAAAAGGTGCAAGAGGAAATAGCTACAGGTAAAAAGAGACGGAGAAAGAGAGATAGAGTGAGAGAATTACTGTAGTATTTGAAGAGCAGCTAGGGCACATGAAAGTGAAAGAGAGATGGAAACTACTCAAGGACAGAGATGGATGATCTGATCTTTGAAAGAGAGAAAGTGACTAAACAAATGATAAGAAACAGCCACATTAACCTTTAAAATGTCATCTTTACCAGCAGGAAGGAGAATCAAACAAACTAATGTGATCTTGTGGCAGGAAGACAGTGTAAAACAGAGCTAAAGGCATCGATCTGTATGCATAAGGAAAGTAGGAAAATGCGGCAACAGGAAGAATAAATTAAGTCATGCTCACTAATCGACATGTATCTTCATTTTTGACTAGTCAACCAGCGTTAATTTTTATAGTTCCAAACTCTTGTTGTAAGTATTTGTAACTGCCTAGAAACAACTGAGACAAATATAACACTTAATAGATTCCTAACTTACATTAAAGCAGGTATCCAGTTTGTCTCAGCTAATCCTTTCATCTTACGCCAAGTTCACACTGCACGATTTACAAAGTCTGTCTGGTCCACAACACAAGATCACAATGATCCTTTAGACTATAACTCCTCCTTAGGGATGTAACCATTAACTCAATTCACGATTCGATTCACGAATTTGATTTCACAATTCGATTTTCTCACAAAATGAGATGGAGATGAAGACATTATACAGTAAATGAGGTGTAATTTTTTGGGGATATTGCTGCACGTTTTTTTGTGATCATGAAAAATGATAAAACTAAATTAAAATTTTAAAACAAACCGTAAACAAGCAAGTTACTCAAATAAAATAAATCTATTCATTTAAAGCAACTAAGGTTTTGTCTGTGCTCTTTCCATAATTTACAACAATCATCCACACAAACATGCAGAATACACGCACCATGAGCAGCTTTTAATCTAAATTAGTCCGCATAATTATGAAATTTAAGGCAAAAACAAAATGGTCTGCCTTTAGTTTTGCTAAACTATACTACATAAATCATATCTTAATGAAACAGCAGATGAGCCGAGACGACGCATATTCACTCTCTTCCAGCAGGTGGCGCTTATGAACAGCAATCATTTAGTGTTTCATGTGTTACTAATATAAACAAAACAGCTGCCCTTATGAACCCTACTTTAATATGCATTCATGAAAAGAAAATATCACAACTTTTCTAAAAGACATTCAGTTCCCGTCAGAGAGATACATTCATGCAAACTAATAGGGCTGTAACGATTCGCGATATGAAACCGAAATCGCGACACTCAGATCCACGATCCTGTGTCGCGGTGTGATA
>JAUCNO010000841.1:875350-901615 GCA_032353835.1 Enteromius viviparus | reverse complement strand
TACCGAACCGAAAACCGTGACCCTAGAACCGCAATACGAACCGAACCGTGGGTTTTGTGAACCGTGCCACCCCTACTTGTTTCTGTTTCGTGTTTTGATCCAGACATTCAATACTCTTTCAGAAGATAATGGGGCCTCCCACCATACACTAGTGAAAACATGGAACAAGGGCAGGGTGCCCCTATTATGGGTAATGAAAGTTTCATATTTTGGTTTTGGGAGTCCCCAACAATGAATGGCATAAGGTGAAAAAACACTTTGACATGATGAGCTAACGAGAGTAGCAGATTTTAGTCTAATGACATTGTACTTTTATTTAGAAAGTTAAATAACCATTTATGAATAAGTTAGTGCACCTTTTAGCTTAGTACCCTTACTGATGCAAAAACATCAGTGTAATAAAGTTGTTGTTTTGATTGTCTTAATATAATTTTCTCTCACTTTAATCACATGAGCATGTGGAGAGGGGGTGTTTTTTGCACCCCGATGTGTATACATAACATTGTTACCGCATTTAGTGATTTTATGACCTGCAGGCTCTCCTGTGAATATGGGATTACCACACCTTTGGGAAAAGCGGTATGTTCTACAAGAGCACTAGCCGCCACGTTATGTCTGGCTAGCGTCCTCCAGCATTTTCCCACCCACGTCCCACATTATAATGTGTTACGGAGGCTGCGTTCAAGCATGACATCTGCTCGAGACACCCCATGCCCCTCACTCTATCCCGGGGCTGCAGGATACTGTGGCATACTGGCGAATGCTGCAAGCCTCGTCTGAGAGCTTTCATCTCTTGACAGCTGACAGCTGACATCTCGCCACAGATGTTACTCTTTGCCAGCCATAAATCATTCAATGAGACTTCAGCCTGCCATCGTTTAAGTTATTATAGCTTTCAAACAATGTCGAGAGGTCATCTCCTCTTCCCCACCTTGTCTTCCTCTGAAAGTCAGCAAAGAATTCAGCTCACTTTTGGACATTAGTCACAGCAAGGGCCTTTTCAGCAAGTCGCTGATATTTCCACCCGCCGTAATGCAGATATGCCACAGTGTGGCTGATCCTGATGAGGCTCGGGCTCCTGGTGATAGGTTGAGAGGCTGGATTTGATTGCATGCCGCAGAGTCAGAGGGGCTTTGGAGGTTTCCACTTGATTAAACCCGAGCTTGATGCACTGAGTACTTGCTTTAATTTAAAAGTGGCAAATAGGGGAGCGCTGGAAATTGTAATGAGAAAATAAAATGCATAGATACGAAGTAATTGACTTCACCGATCATCAAGGAATCGGATGAGGTTTTATTAGCGGACCTTAATTGTACTTTAATTACTACATTTAAATATGGAACCCCTCCTCATTTATGAAAAGTAGAGAATGCACCTAATTTCAAAAAAGTTTAGAAACACACTGGAGAGTGTTATATGATGAACAGATATCTGATCTAAGGACAGCATCAATGTCATTTCCATTATTTCTTTTAAAACTTGGGCACAGCACAAATTGAAACCATTATCCGTGACCACCAACAGGTGATACTTCTAATAAGATTCCCTCTATAGGTCCCAGGTTGTGCCATGGTTTCATACACATTTGGATTGTTTAAATTTATTTATATTTGCACCAGTACTGGAACACAGTTTTTATAAATCAGTGCAGAATTCATAGTCATGGCATTAAATGTTGCATTCATTAAAAAATTAATGTCTTAATTAAATTTGTTAGTTTGTTTCGATACAAACATCTAAACCTCCTTAAATAAAGATACATGTACTTGAGATGTACTAAACATATACAAAGTCTTGTTACCAGAACAAAATTAATTTTATAATTAATGCATATAATAAAACAATATCAAATATCTATCAAATGGGGAATAAAAACATTTCCCTTTTAATTAAGTATTTTTTTTCTTATTCGATTAGGAGATGTATTTCATTTTGATCATTATCTTAAAAAACGACTTGTGATATTACTTTGTTTCTTAAGTAGAGTGAAATTACACACCTTTTTTGCAGTGTGGTCAGAAGGTAAAATAAAAGTTATTTTAAAGTGCCCCTATTATGCCATTTTAAAGTTTGCTTATATTGTTTTATGAGTCTTTTAAAGCAGCAAGGTCAAAAAACACTTTAGTTTTCTCCAAAAATAGATTGAATTTTACCTGTCTAAACCCCGCCTTCCCATGAGCCCTCACTGATGTGATTGGTCAGATGGCGCAGTCTTTTATGATTGGTCTACGGCTACAGCGCTCCACAGAGCTTGTATCAAAACTATACTTTCTGACTAGAGGTGCTTTCTGAGAGAATACGTCAACTACGTGGAAAGTGCTTTTGTAAGCGAATCGGGCGCACTTCTAAATTGTGAACTTCAGCATCGTATAATGCATAACACTGCGTTAAACATCGTTTATCGTTACTTAAACTAATGAGACAGACAGACAGTCAAGCTGCATCAGTCACAATGTTTAGACTACTTTAGGCCCACAGCTGCACAACAAAACTACAGGAATGCAAGTTAGCCGGTTACCAAGACAAAATAACGTAAACAAATATGAATGCTAGAAAATACAATCATCAATTATTGATCATGTTAACCACTCATTATTTGTAGATTCATCTTTTGAAAGGCATATAAAACACATTTACTCTCACTGGATACAGCGTCGTCTTGACTTCTTGAAATTGTACTGTTTGTGGGCGGGGCAAGTTGTTCGCGATGTAGAACATGGGGTGGACATTATGCAAATATGTTGCTTAGTGACGTGTATCGTTTAGGCGAATATGAGCGATCTTTTTGATGGACAATAACTTTATATATTGTGCACTGTCAGTGTCACAACTTTGCAGCTAGTTTATGTTCACATTCAGCTACATGACACACTGCATGAAACATCATATTTGAAAAGGCATAATTAGGGGCACTTTAATATCCTAATGGTTGGGAGCAAAGCAATTTTTATAATAAAAGAATAAAACAATAATGTTTTCTTTCCCCTGTTACAGTCCAATATTGTGTTCCATTCAATGTATTTCTTAAATTTAAAATCTGCTGAAACCCTGTAATAAAATAATAATCATGATGATAAATATATTTTAATAAATATATTATTTGATATAGATATCTTTTGATCAGTTTAGTTTGCCCATGCAAAATAAAAAGTTAGACTATATGTTTATGTTATGATTGTATTTTAATTAATTATTTTAATATATATATATATCTCAAATAAATTGGTGTAAAGATGTTTAATTATGAAATTTATTATTATTTATTTATTTATTTTTTTGTCCAAGCACAAAACTTTATGTACCCTCCTTAATTTCCCCTTTTTTATTAATTTGTCAATTAGCTATCAATCTATCACCCATGTTTTCGTCACACGTAACTGGTTCCAGATTCTGTCTCCATTTTTTAGGAAAACTGTTGGATGTACTCTGAGGTATAACGGACACACCTCAATAAAGAGCTGCGGATGACAGATATGTCATTGAGACAAATTATGCTGTGAAGCCCAGAGTACTTCACACCTGTTCACAACACTCAACACTTGTGCGCAGAATACACAATGGATCTGTAGAATCCACATCACAGCGTCTCCTGTCTGATACTTCACATGGTGGGTGTATCAAACCGTAAAGCTTGTTTTAAGCATGCAACTTGAGCTACTAGTATTCAGTAACAGCCTTGAAAGGATTCTGTTCTTCACCTCTAAAGTGACAATCAGAGTCCTTCGCAGGTGTTCAGCTACATGAAATGTGAAACGGCACATCTTTCAAATGGATCTGTATTAAAAACCCTTCAGCAGGTTAGCTACTTTACAAGCCCTTTAAATCCTTGAGACATTTCTGTGTGCTATGGACAGCTGCTGGTATGCATGCATGTGCGCTCCTATGCGGGATCAAATGTATTTATCTTTTAGCTTTTAAGTTTGCTTTACAGTATATCAATTTAGCTCTACATGTTGCTTTTGGCTTTTATGGCAAATATTGACCATACATAATGCTTCCTGATTTCCATCCTCTGGTTAGCATCAAATACCTAAGGCAGTCAAGAACTAAAAGAAATTTAATAATAATAATAAAAAAATGACAAGGAATTAGTATACTAGTCACACTGTTATGTGCTCTCACATTATAACATCGATAAAGTGTCATATGCAGTATGCCCTATGAATTTTTAACATGCTTATGTTAGAAATGGAGATAATGCACTAAATCAAGACTGACAGGCTTCATAATTTACAGCATTAGTCTACTGGAAAATATACTGCAGAAAATGTTGGCTCCCTGTGATGAATGTTATGTATATTAGTGGTGGGTTAGAATTACTAGCGCTGCTCAAAGGATTATGGACTTGAACCACTAAACCTAAGTAATAACTATGTGGCTTATTAAAAGTATTGTACTGTTGCTTTTTTGTGATGTTAAGCATTTCACCAAAACTGACCATTAAAAGACACTGACATATGTGAAAACAGTATTAGCAGTATCAGTATTTTTTCCAAATGGTAAATCACAACTATGGTTCTGTTATTATTATGTTCTCTTTATTAATAAATTAAACCAAAAAAATGTACGGTAACGGTACATGGTTTGAAGAAATTCATTATTGCTTACCAAGGGATCATTTGAAGTGAATGGGTGCCGCCAAAATTACGACAACTGTCATAAAACACTTCATAGTAATCCACAGGAAATCCACATAACACTCGTCCATCAGTTGAAGGGTTAATCCACCCCAAAAATGAAAATGTTCACTTACCCCCATGACGTTCCAAACCCATACAAGCTTTGTTCGTCTTGGGAAACACAATGTAAGATTTGAAAACCAGGAGGCTTGTGACTGTCCTATTGACTCCCAAGTAAATTATGCTGTCAAGGTCCAGAAAAGTATGAAAGACATTGTCAGAATACTCCACCTGTCATCAGTGGTTCAGCTGTAACATTACAGTTTTTTAAAAGAATACTTTTTGGATGAAAAGAAAACAAAAAAGCTCCACACACAACATGAGCAAGACCATAATGTAGGCATGTTACATTTAAGTCCTTTTGGAATGTTTTTATCAGCTGTTTTGATTTTGACGGCACCCATTTACTGCAGAGGATCCATTGGTCACCAAAAGATGTATGTAATGCTCAATTTCTTCAAATCTGTTTAGATTAAGAAACAAACTAATTTATATATTTGATGGCTTGAAGGTGAGTAAATTACAGCAAACCTTTGGCTGAACTATTGCTGTTAAAAGTAGCATGAGGATTATTATGCCTCTTTTGTAAAATAAAAAAAAACAACATTTTGTTCTCTGTTGCATCATAAAATGTGGGTCCTTTAGCAAAACCAGTTGCAAGCCAGTGATTGTTTGAGATTGCTGTTTTTGTGCTTGCGGTGTCATGGATAAAACAGGTGTGACACCCACCCAGCATGCATACCCGAAAAACTGACACATCTGTTTAAGGTCACAGTTCTGTCAAAATACATACGCCATATGGAACGCTCTTCTGGGCACACATCATATTTTAGCACTTGCAGCCTGCCAGCGACACTGATAGAGAAGTGCTATTCCTGAGGGTGCCACACAGATGGGATGATCAATTTTACACAGTTTCTGCTACGTCGTCTACACATTGATGGGTAAGTGAGTTACCTCTCAGTCCACGCTTCTTTCTCTACCAGTTTACTTAATAGGAAAACTGAGAAGGTTTCAAAAAAATGTCCTAAGAATCATTTTGGTCGCAATGTTTCTGTTTAATTGTGATCAGAAGTAATTAAATGCTAATGCAACACATCATGCCCACTGCTTGTTATGCATGATGTTTAATGTTCTGTGTCGGCAGAATCAATTTGATGTCATCCCACACAGAGTATTGGAATGAACTTAATCAAGTCATCAATGCTCTAATTTCTTGAACCTGTTTCGGTTGGCAGAAACCGAATGTTGCTTGTTTTTTTTTTCATTTTTGCTGAGATTTCTGACCTAATTAGCCAACTTGAGCAAAATATGTATTGCCTGATTGTGTTATTACTAGATAGACACCTAAGTGTTATTTTAATGCCAATTGGTAGTTTTTCCTTTTTTTTTTTTTTTCCCCACTGTTTTGCCACCAATTAAATCATCTATTCATGCATCTCTGGCCAGCTCTAGTGAGTTGCCACATTTCCTGCGCTCTATGTAGGCAGCGCTGTCATGGAACCTCATAAGTGCCCCATTTTTAACACTACTGTACATGGTTGGCAACTCTGTGCACCACACAAATGGTAAACATGTTGCTAAGCTTTAATAATTAAAATATAATTTAAAAAAAATAATGCATAGCCCACGCATATAGGGTATTACGATATTGGTTGCACTTGATTTTACAGTATCTACTTACAGTGTAATTATACTGTAGTGTACCTCAGAAAGTATTGTAATGTAAAGTAACTACATGGTCTAAGGTTCAGGGTTATTACCTAGTTATCACATAGTAATTGTAATTAATATGATAAGTATATAATAGATGAGAAACAGGACTGTAAACAAAGTGTTACCGCGATATTAGTTAATAAGTCAAATATATAATATATCTTTAGCTCTTCCCTGTCTTATCTCCATCTTATCTCTCTCTCTCTCTATATATAAATAATATATATGCTTTACTGCTTCAGAATTTAGCTGAAACAAATCATTTTAGAAGGCAGAATAGTTTAGATCCCTGCCTTTTGGAAAATCTTTTGGTTCAAAGGCATGCCAATGATGCTTTAAACGTTCTAAAAATGTAAAACCTGCTCATCCTTTTAAATTGTGACATGTCTCTTCCTTTGGTTTTAGTCAATAAACTGCATAATGTATTTTTTTCCTGCAGAATGAGTTACTTTTTAGCTGGAATTGCATGTATCATTAGTGAACTCTATTAACCCCACTCGCTCTACATGGACTTACGCTAGATTGAGATCAAATACCCTACGTACATTGTCTCTTACCAGTGCAAGGCCATCTCGAGGAAAACTCACCGTAGCAACTTTTATCTTCCACGACAAAAAAATAAAAGCACTTTCGTGGCATTTTGGAGCAGGCCATAAAAATCTGTGTCCATTTCACTGAAGACAGAAAATCGTAAACGTTTGAAAAGCCATTTAGGTGAATAAATGAGGACAGAATTTAGTTTTATTCTCATTGTTTAGTTTTGAGGTAAAAAAAATGTTATTCTCCACAGTGTGTTCAAGACAGTATTTTAAAACGATTATTTTAATTAGCGATTTTTTTAATGCAAAGATGACATTGTTTGAGATGCCTTTGTTATGACAACTTGACATGAACCAATATATCATAACCTGTCAGTGTCTATGTTGTGCACGTATTGGGTTCTCTGCAGCCCACAAGATCCAGATCTTGAATCCACATGGGTGGAGACTGGTAGTTTTAGGGGTGGAGATGTGTGGGTTTAGGTATCAGGTGGAGGTGGGTTAAGGTATTTGTAAGGTAGGAGGAGTTGGATCTGGATCGAACCATGCCCCTTGGATCTTGTTCACTTGAATTCACCATTACAATGTTGCTAAGTGTTAATACTATGTCAAATTATTTCATGACGCAATGTTTATTTTATTTATTTTTTACATTTATTTTATATTGTCTAAGAAATAGACAGGTTATGAAGAATTGGAGTATGTCAATGTCTCATAACAAGGCAACTCAAACAATGTCATCTTTGCATTAAAAATTACATAACTGAGTGAATGACACTCATAACAGTTGTCATAAACATTCATAAAACCTTCATGAACTTTCATGTCAGTCTTATGCACACACTTTCAAGTAAAGTGTTACCTAATATTTATATGCACTTTCATGAGACTGGGCTCAATTTTAAGCATGCCTTGCAGAAAATGAAAGAAGGTCTTCTTTTAATCTTTTGATGTTCTGATAAAACAAAACCACCACCACATACTGAGAGATAAATTCAAATGAGCTCTCTTGAATAAATAAAATAAATTCTTTTTGTTTGAAAAATGTTTCAACACCTCAGAAACATAATGATCACTGCATTTAACATTTAAGATGAAGATGACTTTTTGAGGTTTCTCATGTCATTGTGATGTGCTATTGATATCCAAAACCTCTATTTATCATTTTTGAACATGCTGGATTAGCTTTATTTGCTAATGTTTTGCTTTAAGCAATTTTTCTGAGAGAGCTGAACACTGTTAAAAAAATGGTGCCAAAAAGACTTGGATCTGCATTTAAATAAACTGATTAGTACTACTAGCGATTAAACAAGCGTGCTTTGTAGCAGTTGCCTTTTTTTGTTTCCTTATTAGACAAAAGATCTATTTGGTGCTGTCAATCAAAAAAGAAGCATCTTTTTGTTGAATCCAAGAAATGTATTTATTTAATTAACTGATCAAAACACAGCGTACGCTGTTCTCTTGTTTTCTCTCACCCGTTGTCCAGACATCTTTTCTGTGTGGGCAATTACCTGGATGAAGTCGTGGTTCTCAGCCACTCCCCAATGATTACTCCACACTTCTCCTCAAGGAGACGTCAGTGTTCAGCTCTACAAGTATTCTCTCACATGCCTTTGATTTTGCTGAAAGCTCTCGCATCACAAGGCTGGCAAACAAACTTGACCTGGTTCTTCAGGAGACGTGACGCCCCTGAACATACTGTCGACCTTTGCTCGCTCACCCCCTGCCACTTTAATCGTACACCTACTGCTGTTACCTTTTAGAGGAAAAGTCCACGTTCACCCACTTCTTTTCTCTTCTTTTTCATGGTTTCTCTGTCAGCTCACTCACACAAACCTGCAGGCTCTGTGCCATAAACACTGGCCTCTGTCTGTAGGCTTTCTCATAACTCTAAATAAATAGAAATATCAAGTCCGCAGATTCAAAAGACACTGACAACAAAAAGTATTTGGACACAAAAACATAGTTTTTTTAAACATCGGTTCTGCCTATTTTCTTGCAGACTGAGCTGCAGCAGCAGAAAATAAATCTAATAATAATAATAGAATGCATTAAATTACATTTGAAATATATGTTTTTATGGAATGCATATTTTAGGTAGTTTTTTCTATGACTCAGAATGTGGCATGTATGTAACATCATCCGATGTGTGGAAGATTGTCTCATTTGTAATGTTTTATTTTATTCCACATCATATTTCATATGACATCCGCTATGTAGCAAATGGTGAAAGACTGCATGAGTCAGCATTATTGGACAAAGTGTATGCATGAATGGGTAAGATGTCTCTGCCGCTCATGTTCCCTCACCCATCTTGTAAGTTCAGCACCGTCGTGACATGATGAATGTAAGCAAATTCAGAGTTCAGCAAATGTCCAGTTTTGTCCTAGTATGAGAAAATCTCCTCTCATTGTGCTGATGCGCACATCATTAGTATAACAGCTGATGTTTAGAATCCTTCACTCACGAAATAACAGTCAGTCCTAAAGAGTGGATTTAAAAACCAGACCTGATTTATGTGCAGTAACAATCTGCATTTCAAAATATTAGGATAGCATGTACTGTATGTTTGAATAAGAAGGTATTCTGTGGTAAACTGTATTATCTAATACAGTGATTTCAACTTGATATCATGGCATAATAGTACCCGGCGACGTGAAATACGCATCATCAAGTACATATTACTGCAGTTTCCAAAAGAAATGTCCACTGAATGACGCTAAAACACGGGTTCAATTGATTAACCCTGGCATGTTTTTATTACGTTGATATAGGTACATATTGCTATACATTGGTATGTATTGCAGTGCTTCAGAATTCAAATATCCATGGACTGTTTCTTAAAGTGAATGCTCTATCGTGTTGGAAATATGCCCTACACCAAACCCAAACTAAACCTACCCAATAGTGTTAACAAATTCAAAATTTTACATGAAAATGCAATTTGCTGATGCAACCAACTTCCTTAAATGCAGACTTGAACTGCTCTGTCGAACCGGAGTTCATCATCTCAAAAGTATGTCTCTGTACTCTGTGAACTACAAACATACCTTTCTGAAAACCTGTAGATATGAAATTGAATATGTGGGATGCTAACGTTCAAAAGTAACCGTTTTCAAATCTACCAGCATATTAATATTGCTTTGAAGTCATTACTTCAAGTAGTTATGCTTTATTGATCAAAACTGTACATTTGTGTAAAAACTAATAAAACGTGAAAACAAACAAAAGTTTTATTGCCCATAGTGTTCAATTTCTTTTGATATGTACTAATTGGTACGCATTTGGCATCTCGCTAAAAAAAAAGAGTGTTTTTAGGATTGTTTTGTTCACTGTGGGGTGGTTTTGTTTCTTTGAGTTATTGATTATCATCTGTTGTGATTACAAAATTATCCAATTTGCATATTACCTTGTGAACATGCTCTATTGCATTGCCTCGTTTGCTGCCTTTGTGCTGCATTTGTAACTAGTCTTCTTCCTTAGTCTTTGACACATCATCAGTGAATGTGCATTCCTCCGAACTCTTGTTACTTGGTGGTGCTTCACTCCTTTTAAGAGGTTTTTAGTTGTTGGTGTTACATTGCCCTTTTAAAGGTGTGGTTTTGATTCTCACTGTTGCAGACCATGCTGTGTCACCTGGTGCTGCTGCTTTTTATGCTGTTAAACTTCACAGCAATGAGTTTTAGCTATATTTTTTAGTATCACACGAGTGCCAAGTGTTTAAAGCTCAGCACATAAGACACTTTTAATACTTTGCCATAAGTTATTGCTTAAAGGCTCTAAATGACTATAAGACTAAATCCCTATACTGTAGTCTTGATGTTTGGCAACACTCGCCTATTAATCTTGCAAAATAACCTGGAGCCTAATTGTTACTGTGTCTTCTTGTAATTGGGAGCAGTGTGGTCAGAAAGCTTAATTTATTTCACGCTCTTATTATTCTTACACATTCACTATAAATGACATTGGGATGAGGTTTAAAAGTAATTGCAAAAAGGCTAAGAATAGTGAATGTGGTTCTAAGAAAAGGTCAAGCATAATTTGTTTGCATATCCCATTTGGTTTGGGGTTTTGTTATCTAATGCAGTGAAATTCCTTTAAATGTGGCTTAGGTTTCCAAATGCTTCTCTATGTGCAAGAGTGCTGGTGGAATAGGCCTATTATATTACTGTCAGACTTTGATATTCCTTCTGACGTCAATAATGCCTGGTTTCTAATCATGCAAAAGTCCACTTTCCATACTCTTCTCAGTTTCCCCCCAGGGGATCTCCTTCTGTGAATGTAATCAACATTTTCCTGATCAGTAGTTTTGTAACTTCATAAAAGCTTGCTTTATAGCACTACAGGAAAAATATTAATCAAGATCAAGATATTAATCAGTAAACTGTTCTATATGTGAAAAACATAAAGTATGTGCATTACTGAACGTTTCAAACAAAATAAAAAAATGCATGTAGCATAATGAATCACCATCTACTTACGTCAATAAAAAGCTATAATTCCATCTAAATCCTGGCTTACACTGCTAATAGCCACAATTTGGCCATCTGAGACAATGAAATACTTTGAAAATAATAACAGATTCCTATAAACCTAGGCTAAAATCTGTAGTCTTTGATTGTTAGTTTGACATGTTCACCGACAGCCAATTAATGGCCGTTGAGATCAATTTTTATCTCAGACAAAATTCTGGTGATGTCAGAAGTAATGTCAGTGTGACTTAATTTTTAATGGCTTAATTTTTCAAGACAAGCCATGATCAGAATTAATGCTAGATTCTTTGCTCGCAGAATTAATATGATATTTTGCATTTGCTAAAATAAACACTGCTCGTGCCGTTGTGGGGTACTGCTTACAGTAGTCTTTTTAAATATACCGGTATACACGCAAAGCTTTCATGGGTTTGAAACAACATGGGGTAAATTATTAATCACAAAATGTACACTGTAAGTTAGAAGATGAAATCTACAGGTAATGTTTAAAACGATGCAAACATGCACATGCGTTTGTTTGTTTGTTTGACTCGAAGCATTGCTGTGCACTGATAAAAAAAAAATACACCAAAGTAGGTGCAAGAGTGATTTGAAAGCATGAGCCATCTGCTCTGCTCTCATCTGCTCTCTGGATCAAAACCTTTCATCAAAGTTGTCCTAAAACCCACACAATACCTGTTCTTGTCTGAGGACAATTCTGAAGAACTTTTTATGATCCACTTCAAATGTTGACTACTATATAGCTCTCATGAATATCACAAAACGATCTACCTGCAAAGTGTAAAAAGGCAAAACCTGGATATTTTATGCAATATAGAAACCCTGGCAAAGACGCGTCTCGTAAAAATGGCCCGTCTAGTCACCCTACGATTGAGTGAGTCACTGAATCATTCACTGAACCAACTGATTTGCAAAAACCCTTTTTTCCCCTTCCGAGATACACAACACCTATTCAGCTGTAAAATGTTGCATTCAAATTGTAAGGTATTGGTCTGTTGAATAAAAGCAAAATCACATTCACAATTGCAGCCTTCATTCAGGTGGTGGTTTGCATAAATATAATACTGAATTTTCATTTTTGCACTAGTTTTGTATAAGTAATTTTTATCTTTTAAAAACTCACAGCTTGCCTCATTTACCAGTGACTATCAGATATTTAGGAGATCAGTAATATGATTCATTAAGTGGAGCTACATATGTGTATCGCAGCACAAGCCACTGTTACTGCTGTATCCACAGGATCTCTTTGCAGGTGTAATTTGCAAATTAAGCATTCGTTTGTGTTAAAAGTGGCCCAAAACGTCCACATTGCCACATCCATTAACAGAGCATTTGTCATGGAAATTGGGGTCAATGTATTTTGAGTTTGAGATTAAATAGAAACGGTGGGAGAACAAACGTAATCAATTCTAGCAAGAGAGTGAAAGAGAGAGCGAAGGAAGCCAATCACCTAAGTGCACTGCTCTTCCAAATATAATCCCCTGGTGGTTAACTCTGTCGGTAATGAGAAATAATAATATATCATCCGGTGGAGGGGCCTATTCATAAAACACTGAGGAATTGGCTTTTTCAGTGATGGTATTAATCTACTTGGTATAATATATATGGGGCAGTGGCTCTGAATTTACTCACAAACACAAGCACATTTTCATAATGTACAAATGGGGCATGATACATTTCCAGAAGAATACAACCAAGCATGATTAAACGGTTAAACATGTACAAAATATTCCCAGCCGTAGGTATAACTCATAGCTCATAAGGAGAACAATGGCAGATGCTATGTTGAATAAAGAGGCATTATCATTCATCACAGGGATTGATTCACACAGTCAGCATTTCTCAGGAGCTGTATTTGAATTATATGAACGATAATTGCCTGATATTAACATCTATCATGATCGGCGTGGCACTAGATTAATCTCTAGGACATCATCTACCATAAATCCGAAGTTTGATTTGACTAATTAACAACACACTCTGTTTAGTAAAACTTTCTTGCGTAAGTTCGCATCACACAGCGAATACTGAATAGAGATGGGGATGATTGTACAGTGTGGTTACAATCAGTTAGAAATACATCATGCATAATTTTACTGATTTGTTGTAGGACAAAGAGAGAGAGAGAAAATCATCATTTTAGATCTAGATAATAATCTCGTTTAATTTGATATTTTATGTTAATTTGAGGATTGTAATGCTTAATTTCTCTTTTTGTTTATTTATTGTTGGCCTGTATTTTATGTATTTATGTATTTGTTTGCTTATTTATTTTACCTTTTTAAATTTAAATGCTTGAAATGTGAGTTGAGCAAAGGAGTAGATAAAAGTTGGTTATTAAAAATATTGTCCTAGTAAAGTATTTTTGGATAAATACAGTAAAATCTGTACAAAAATGTAAAGTACAAAGTAAAGTACAAAAATGGTTGTCTTCTAGTGTTATAATAGCACATTTTACATGTATGATTATTTGCACAGTTTAGGAGATTGTAGATGAACTTTGATTTGTATCAGATATATGTGGGAAAATTATTTTAAAACATGAGATAAATGGAGCACAATCACTGAGTTACAGATGTGAAAGCAAAGAGTATTACAACCATCCCTGATTTCTCATACCTCAGGAACACTTTACATTGGTTGAACCTTAAAAGAATATATATTATTGTACATATTGCCTAAGACTATATTGATTTTAAAAATGGTCAATACAGTTATTCACACATTCTTGGGATTTACCCTTCTGGGATCTACCTCCCCAAGTAAGAAGAGCAAAAAGTGCTTGGCTCTTCAACTGGCACCATCCTTCCACTATAAAGAGCATAGCACATTTCACATGCCACTGGGAACTCGGTTTCCATCAGTTCATATTTATCCATCTCCCTCAAACTGATGCTGGAGCTCTGGAGACATCCTCAAATACTGTAGCCTTTGTATCACTCCCAAAAACATCATCCTCTATGCTGTATGATCTCTTTCTCCCTGCCACCCCCAGAGCTCCAACCCTTACAAGAAACACACCACACACATCTCTTTCCTCTTGCTTTTTTTCCTTCTCTTACAGCCTTTATCATCTTCACTGCAAGCGTATCAATGGCACATAATGGCTTTAAGCATGGCACAGTAATTTCATTAACTGATGTTGTTTGATATGTTCACTTCTGAGACGGCAGCGCCTCATAGCAGACTGGGAAACATGCTGTAGCATTAACTGAACGCGAGCTATTATAGGGTTTGGAAGTCATGTGGTCGGTTTCAATCTACCGTAACTCTGCATCCCTTTCAGATTAATTAGCCCAAACAAAACATGGTACAAACTAACCACCTAACAAGCTCATGCATCATGATTTCAAACAAAGACTGGAGAAAAATGGTTTAAAAACTATTCAGAATTCAAAAATTGCTTGTATATTACACAAATAATTTAAAGGGATAGTTCAACCCAAAATTAAAATTATGTCATCGTTTACTCACCTTTATTTTGTTCACCTGTACCTTTTTTTTTTTATAGAAGATACTTTAGTACTCAAACAGCATTGGTGCCCACTGTAGTTACATTGTTCATTTTATGTCAAAATCATCTTTTATGTTCCACAGAAGAAAAGAAAGTCATACTGGTTTGAAATGACATAAATGGAGAATGTTTTTTAGGGGTTAGAGGTCAACCTGTTCTATAGGTGCTATTTTGTATTTAGGAGTCACATTGGAGGTCTTTTCATCGCTTAAACTTATATCTTCAAATGTAGTGCACAACCCTTTTTTGGGTGCTTCTGTGGTGCGTCTTTTGACCTTTTTGGGGCTTGACAACCCTTGGTCAATACAGAAATGTAGGAATTCTTTGGTTGTTCAATGGAAACAATAACAGTGTTTTTTGGAATGTGACAAGAATGAGTAAATAATGACAGAACTACTCGTTTAAGTGGAAAAGCAGGCCTATGTGTTGAGGTTTGTGTGTGCAATGTTGTTTACCGCCTATCATCAATGAGGCCAATTAAGGAAACGGGAGTCTAGCACAAGGTGAGCAGAGTGTCTCAGTGTGCATGGAAGTCTCAATTCCACCGACACAGCTGGGTTTTCGGGGCAGAGGAGGGAGGAGAAGAAGAAAGAGAGAGAATGTGCCTGGTGTTTGAAAGAGAAGGGAAGGGATGATGAGAACAGGAGGGAATCTTCCTAATGTTTGATAAAAAAGAAAGAAGATGCGGCACCCCACAGGAAAATCCCCAACAGGCTGTTTAACAAGCTTAATCAACAATTCTGTAATGCTTAAAGGGATAGTTCACCCAAAAACTAAAATTCTGACATCATATATTCACCTCCATGTTGTTCCAATGCATACAACAATATTCTTTTGCTGAACTCTTCTTGCAATAAAAGTCAATGGGGTGCAATATTTTTTGACCCATTGCTTTTAAATATAATAGTTAAAATGTAGTTGAAATTGAAATTGAAAAGTGATTCAGATTTGGAAAAAAATCTGAACTGTAATTTTTTCAACTGTACCTTGGTGCACTTTATAGCGAGACGTGAAATACGTGCCAAAATTACATCGGTGCAGTTTTCAAACGAAACAAGCACTAGAAGCAATAAAACCGTTTGTTCCTTTTCACACAGCTTCGATTAATAAAGCATAATTTTTGTACAATTTCTTATAGAATATCATGTTATGTCTTCAAAACAGTATTAATATGCTGGGGTATTAAAAAAATTAGCTATATGTAGCTAAAGCAACGTAATAAAAACAGCAATACTTACACTTATGTCAGTGTAATAAAAATGTGCCAGGGTTTATTTATTACACCTGTGTATTAGCATTTCTCTTTGAAACTGTAGGGAAACGTGCAGTTAGGTACATAAAAAGTTACTGCACAAAAAGGGCACAGAAGTACTTTTATGAGACCAGGTTGCCTTTTTTGTGCTGTAAGGTATTACAAACTCCAAAATACTTATGAATACTTGTGCAGCAAAAATTTTAAGAAATACAGCAATATTATTTGTTGAATTTTAGTGTAGTGAATTTTTGTACACTGATCTGTTGCTCTCTCTCATAAATCATAAAGCATCTTGATTGTAGCCTCTGTTCAAACAATCTATATATCATCCAGTAAACAACAGCGATTAATCACCATTTAGTGGTTTCTTGTGCAGACTTCCTCCTCTTTCATTCTGGAGGTTTCAAATGATGTCATATAAGAGATGCTAATTGTGGCTGGCCGAAGGTTTAAGGAGCTGAGCAGGGCAATCAGCTACTTGATGAATGGATGTTCTCTTTGAACTTTATTTACGCAGAGTGGCTTTGGGTCAAAGCAATATTTCTGCAGAATGAGCACGAAGCAGTAGATCTGAAAGGAGGTCACACTGCCTACTTTTTCTAAAGCAAGAAGCACTATGAATGTCACTATGTGTTATGGTTATGTGTGTGTGTGAGAGAGAGATGATGGGTAAGTCTCTGCATAAAGGACTTGAAAGACCTTGATGCAGTGTTCATACTTCACATGACAGTATTGTCCAAATATACCTTTGGATCATTTCAAGGCGCAGTTCACTTAAATATGTTGACAAAAGTAGACAGCTCCCCAAAGTACCTTGTGGCTCGAGCACAAACTGCATTTTGTAACCAACCTCATCCTCTTTCATTTCATCCAAAGGTGCTTTTGAATGCTGAGTGCGTACTCAAGTCCATTACAAATCACCTCAAGAGCTATTAAAGAACCTAAGCTTGAAATGTGGTGTCATAATGAAGCACAGTTCTTCTTTCACTACTTTATTTTGTAGAGAAAATGGTGTTCTTATGTATTTTAAAGCCCTGGTTTTCACAAAAATGAATGTTCCATCATCATTTTCTCACTTCTGTGCTGTCTTCAAATAATTCAGTGACAATGTTCTCCTTTTACGGCAGCTTTCAGAACTCATACACTTTTGCATCTATATAAATACAGTGTGTGAAGATGTATTGTTTTGATGTCAAAGAACACAAACAGCTTTGATTATCACGTTTTAACTGTAACATCTAAAGTTTGATAACAAATAAGAGCGAGATTTTCAGCAAATACAAATGTTCATCACAGTTCAGAAAACCTAACTATATACTTCAATTTTCAAACTAGGATCTGGATATTTTCATATACAGTAATTTTATTGAAGTTGTAAGCATTAGATATTAAACTATAGTATTAATTATAAGCGTCTGACAAATGTATTGCAGTTTTCACAAAAACAGCAGCGCATTTTTTTTTACATCTATCACGATGACTTAATAAATATTATGTTTCAGGAAGGGGGTCCTTTTCAAAAAGCATCAAATTTAGGGGGTATAGGCATCAAAAAACAGCTGCACGAACGACATTTGGATGGGTAAATGATGACAGGATTTTCAGTTTTTGATTAAATAAATCCTTAAATCTCAGTGGTTTGGCAATCAAAGTGTCTTATAAACAAGCGTCTTTCCTTGGTTTTAGTCCCAAGTGAGAAAGTTGCGCCTGCCATATCTAATTTATCTTTACTTTGAATGTTTTACCAGCATAGAAATGTGTCTCTTTGGGAAATACGGTTTTCAAAACTGACAATTTGTATGTGAGCAAACATTTAGGCAGAAGATAACGTTATACAGAAGGTAACATCTGGTTGGAGCGGCTATGTATTGAAGAACTGTCAAACCACAGTCTGTGAGAATGACTAATGATGCCTGTCATTTAGAATAAATAACATAAAACTAAACATTATCACTTGTTAAGATCAATTAGTGCAAGTCAGTGACCAAGAACTTGCCTCATGGGAAATTCACCCTTCAAGAAACTCGATGTTATCTTGTTAAGTTGGAATGCAGTTATGCTCTGTGAATAATGTCCATCCACCCATAGACTTTAATGACCACAAGGTCTTCCCAAAGGATCGACATTCTGTCATGGTGGGGGTGGGAGTTTGGGGCTGATGGGATGGATGACTGGTGAGGGAGAGAGAACTGATCTCCCGATGCTTGCTGGTGTCTCATTAGACAGAATATGATTTGACGTGTCTTGTCAAGGCTTGAACCCGTAACACAAATAACATGTGAGTACACGGCTCCGGCCACCTACATCGACATCAGCTCGGCCCCTTGACACACATAGACGCGTGTACACATCCAGACGGATATAATCTCATCTCGAGAGGGGATTGCGAATCCAGTGGCGTGTGTTGAAATACAGAGGCAGTTCGTCGTTATCTCATAAACATTTGAGTGTCTCAAGAGCCGGGGATTTTTGTGTGTGTGTTTTTCACTTCTTCATGTGGTAATCGCCAGAAGGATGCCTGCCTGCTCCCCGTAAAAATGTCAGTCTCCCATATCTTAATGAGATAAGCTAAAATGTCGGCCAAAGCCACAGAGAAATAAACACATGAGATGCTTGGGAATCAGTGAAGGAATGGAAATAGAGGAAAAGGCAAGTTCACATGGTGGGAAAGGTCAAATGGTACCAGGGTAGTTTCATCACACCTGACGGGGGGCAGTTATGACCTATATAAGGGAGACTGGGGCTAGTTGTCACAACAAGGGCTGAATTTTAGCATAACTAAAAGATTTTGATTGTGATTATTATATTTCGATATTTCCAAATTAAGGATATAAACTTCTGGGGGGAAAAAAGATTCTGACTGGCTTTCTCGCAATACCAAATTTACATCTAAGCATTATAAGAAAATGATGAAAAAAAAAAGATTCTGTGAGTCATACTTTCTGATAATTATAACTTAGTTTATCATTATACTGAGAACCTTTCTCATAATAACATAATAGTGAGAAGATTACATAATAATAATAACAATATTTTTTTCATTTTTAGAGTCATTATTATGAGAAATTATAAAATAATTGCATTTATAGCTTTGTCTATATATCTTCTATTTAGTTATTATTTTCATACAATTTTTGACAATGACTAATGCCGTTTAATTTAATTGTTTAAATTAATTAAATTAATCAACACCACAGAGCACGTTTAACAAAACTTATTTTGTTGTTTTTCTGCATCATTAAAAGTTTTTCTTCCACTTTTTTGTATGTTAAAAGACAAAATTGTATCACGTTTACTACAATGAACAATAAACACAACACAGTGTAATAAGGCTGCAGTGCATCAACTAAATCAAATATGATTAATTTACCTTTGCTTTAAAGGGTAACATTAACTTTTTAATCTCCGCATCGACTCTCGTACAGGTATTTATTTATTTTAAAACCCCCAAAACATTCTGTTCCTGACTGTCATACAATGTGGCAGGGAAAAAATACAATCTCTGACAGTGGAAGCTTTAGACAAACAGACTCCAGGCAGTATGGATGTTTTTTTTTTTTCGTACACAGAAGGGCATTAGTTGCTGTGGGTAAAGGAAACACCATGCAGTATCTCACAGAAGGAGTGAGGGAGGGAGAGTGCAGGTCTGTTTATGTGTTTACTCTCTCAGCTTGCTGTCCTTTATGTCTGAACTCTGTAAATGAGTGCAGCCTCTAGGGCTGCAGAGGTGATGGGCTGCAGTAAAAAGTACCAGGAGTAATCTCCAACTCCCTGATAAGGAGCGTCTCTCATGAATGTCTTTCTATCTCTCTCTCTCTCTCTCTCTGTCCGTGCCACCTTGGCTGCAACAGCTCATGTCCCCTGGCTCAGTACCAGCAGCTAAAAATAGCTGAGCTGGCATGTGTGTCCATGGAACCATGGTTCAGGACTTAATTTTTGTTTTATTTATTTCATTTTTCATCTCCGTTTCTCTCTCACCGCTCTTTCCCAATGCGCTCTTTTTTTTTTTCTCCAACGGACATCTGTTCACAAATTTTTCATGAGGAGAAAAAAGAGCTGATTAACTGAGGATGAAACATCCTCAAGGGAAAAGGAGGCATGAAAACACCCACAGAAACAGAGGGATGAAAGTGCCACTGTGAGGCCTTGGCGACAACTCTCAGAACTCGTAAATGATTCAGTGGGTCCTTTTTTTGACATTAAAAGCAGCATTTGTTATTAAATTATTGACACAACCTTTGGAAAAGAACAATAAGGAGCTGACCTAAATGCACTGAATGCCAATTTGTACTGTTAACTGGACTGTTTTGTGGTCAAAAATGGACTATGTGTCCAAGTCCCCCAATGTTAATTGATGTGCTTGTCCTGTTTTCAGTAAAAATATCTTATCGTCCTAAAGCAAAAAGCTATTATGAGGTGCAATGAGACATTCAATTTGTCTTTTTTTACAGACCACACAACTACTTGATGTACTGTAGAAGAGAGATTTTGGACCAATGGCATTGCAAGGTTGGTGAAAGGATCGTATTGCTAATAAAATGCTGGTAACAGCAATATGATAAAAGCAATATATAATAAAAGCAATTGGTAGTAGTAGTTGAAATAAATAATAGTACTGACATGTAATATAGTTAATTTTTTAAACCTCGCTATTCTAATCATTTGACCTCAGTATATTAAGTCTGTCTAATAAAGTAGTACTAATTTGCATAAAATCTATGTTCAGTTGCAATATTTTTTGCTTGTTTGGAAACATAAGTGTTATTTTCATTTTCATTGGTGGCCGTGTAAAATCAGCTTCTAAAAGTATATTGTTTTTTCATGAGGCAGGCATAGCTTTTCGCCTCCAAAACAAGGGTGTCTGTTCCTGTTTGTCATCTATTAAGAATGAATGGAACCAGCCAAGCTGAAAATATGCACCAGCACTAATATTTATAAAATGACTGCTATTATCATCCATACAGCAGCACCCAGATATGACTTTCCAGCAGTGTAATTGCACTGCAAGTGTGTTTAGTGTGTGTGTGTTTGTGTGTGGTCTGAATTTTCCCAACATTTTGGGGAACAAATGTCCTCACATTGATTGTAATACCAGTAAATTTAGAGCTCAAGGGATTTTCTTTTGTTGAGAAGTTTTCTGTTAGAAGTAGGTTTCAAGAGTTCACGCTTCCTCGTTATATAATAGTAAGCAAATTTGGCGAGCTGTCTAGGGAGCAAGCCGGGAGAATGGTGAACTCCGAACCCTAAAGGATAGAACCCTAGCGTGGGTAAGAGTTCGGCGTTTGGGTCGTTCACCGTCTGCCCCCCGGGAGGCGTGAATAAAGTGAAAAATGGCAGAGAAGGGTAGAGGAGAGATGCATAAAGCGAGATGTGGGAAAAATGGAAGCTGGGAGAATTTATAGTGAAAGGGAAGCGATTTGATTGGGTGCGAATAAACAAGGGATTATTAGAAAACCGGCTGCCAGCCGTGTGTGATTACTCATTCGTGATCCTCTCGAAAGCATGTTTTTTGTAAAACATTTACTTGTAAGGGGATAGAATATCTTGAAATGTCCCCAAAACACATTGAAACCTAGTATGTATGTTTGTGAGTGTGCATGTGTTTTAGGGCAGAGAGAGAGAGAGAAAAAAAAAATATATACATTTATACTATATGATATAAAATGTTATTAAATTAAATTAAATTAAATTAAAGTAGGTTCAATTAAATTAAAATAAACTAAAAATGTATCTCTTTTTCACAAATCCTACAATTCCTACAATCCTTACAAAATGTGTCTTCTTGTGTTTTTCAGAAGTTATGACTCTTTAGTTGATTCACATGGCAATTCATGTGTTTTCGGCCGATTCATTAAAAAGTATCAAAAAGTAATTTCTGTATATTACAAATTTACTGTCTTCTTTTCCAGCATCCAGTCTTTCTCTCTCTCAGTACATATTTGCAGTTCAAGCTCATAAATGTTTTACATAATAAACATTTACTCTAGATTCAATAACAGTGTGGTTAATGAAACCGATCATCATCATAATCATTCAGTAATGGTATTTATTTATATATTTTTTCTTCAGCCTGTTTTTCACACAAAATAGTCATATGGTTTTAGAAGACGTAAAATATATTGCATAATCATGGACCGGTTTTATAGTGCTTTTTGTCACTTTGAATTGTCATCATGCTGCATAATGTTTTAAAAAAAAAAAAATTCTACTATTGTGTTTCACAGAATAAACAACATAGGGGTTTGGAACAACGCAATTAAATAAAAACAGCATTTTCTTTTCTAGGTAGACTATTCCTTTAAGAATGCCAAACAGTCAAATAACAGCCAATTCCCTGCTGATATACCTTGTTAAAGCGCATGTTTGTAAGGAAAAGAGATGCTCGGAGAATGAATTTGGTGAAAAAAAAAAAAAAAACATTTTTCTTTGTTCCGCAGCCAGCCTTATCTTGCCAGCTAGAATGTTTATACAGTAGTTGCAACTTGGTCAAAACAACTATCCCGGCATCAATGCTGTTTGAATATAATCGAGCCTAGCTCAATTAATTAGCCAGTTCTGTCTCTCATTTCACCCCTTTAATTAGTTGTGAGTTAATGAGCTGCACATTAATGGGAGTGATGCCTTATCAATTGAATAGCTTTCAGCAATTAAGGCCGTCTCAAATCAGCAGGTGAGAGAATAAAAGGCTTCAGTCTCACATCCTGATATTGATTTGCGCATAAGGCAGTGATGATTCAACTGGACTTCATAGACAGTGGAAACCATTAGCACATCTTTAAGTAAGACACAAATCACATGCTACTCAGCGAACGGAAGACATTTTAGTGGCAAAAATTCAACGCTTTTCAATGCAGGGTAATTGTGAGTAATGTTGTTTACTAGAGCAAGCCGTGCTGTTTCACATACGTCTCTGCATTATATCACCTTTTCACTAATGATATTAGTAGAAATGACACATAAAACTGCATGTCTTTATGCCTTCTTTACATTCATTTTACATCCTCTTTTTGCACATCTCATGAGTCCGACACACACTAAAGACACTAAGTAGATGTCATTATCAGGCCTTTTTAGAGGTCGGCAGATTTCATGACGCTTTTCTGATGAGGGCATGTTCCCCCCCACCACCTCAAAATGTGCATCAATTGAGTGTGCAATTTGCTGTCTAATTTGACTACCTCCACTTCAGCATGTGCGCCCTGTGGCGGGGGAAATTGGTAACAAAAGCTTTGCATGCATTTCATGCCTTTTTGGTCTAGCCGCTCATTTCTGATGAAGTTGGACTTTAATTCAAAGTGCCATTCTCAAAGCTGACAGAGCCTGTTGTTTTGAAGTATTGCCAGCATCCTGTCAGAGAAACATTCCAGTTTTCACATTCCAAAAAACATTGTTATTCGTAGTGGTGGTGATTTTGGTGTTATTAATGCAAAATGTATTAATAGATGGATTAGCCAAAAATAAAAATTCTGTTACTTACCCTTGTGCCATTTATGTCAAATGCATAAAATAATAAAAAAATAATACATTTTTTATAATAATTTGTAGCGTCCACTTTTAATAGACTTTAATAGAAATTAATAGATAAATATTTTGCATCTAGTTTTTTAATATAACTATTGATGTTATTCTTACTTCTCTTTATACATGAAACAATTTAGCTTCATGTTTTAGGAAAACAAAATAATAATAATTTTGATTGATTAAATAGTTGGTGAATATTCTCATAAAACTTTTGCAAACATAGCTAATATGTGTTTAATTGAATTTAATCTGATCCCGGCTGATGCTAAACCGTGACAAAAAACGTAACAGTCATACAGTACATTTCAAGGGCCGTTATTGTAACCCCTCTACGTTTTGCACTTTGGACCAACGTAGTCAGGGTACGTTTTTATATGAGACTGGGTTGTCTGCTGGATTTGGTTTCAGAAGAAGTTTTGTTATTTTCTGTTGTTTTTAGTATGGAGCTTGTGTTTAGACTGATGTTATTGTTGTTAGTCTCATCTTCTGTTCCACACTGTATACTTCTCAAAATATTAATTTTAATTCATCACAGTGACCCAAGTTTTATGAAATTGTTCACCAAATAGATTTGTTTACAGCCATAGGTGCAATAATCAAATGCCTTTTGTTTTGCTATTAAGCACAGTATACTTATGCTGTATTTAAATAGGCATGTAAAGTCACCTTTATTGGTTTCAAAGCAGCTTTAGTGATAAAAAGGAAAATAATAATTCAATGATACAAACAGAATTCAATCGTGTAAAGCAGCTTTAAAAAGACAATAGTAAAGTTATTATTGAGTTGAAAGATTCAATTCGGTATGTCTGCAAGTCAAATGAATGCTAGCTATGTAACTAGTGGTTAACGGCAATAGCTTCAGTTGAGTTATTGCGTCTTCATTATTTTTCCCCTACATGGTAAGGTATTTAGTTTAAGGTTTAATTTAATATTAAGAAACAAAATATCTCTTGTGCGTAACCACTATATTCAACATGCCAAAGAATTATTTTGTTAATGTGCTTGTTAAAACGTTTCAGAATCTGCTGAGTGTTTTGCTGTGATGGACACGCTGAGCCCAAGGCCAGGCCTCCAGGGGGAGTGGAGAACCCTGTGACTGGGATTTTTTGTAAAGGGGAAAAAGAGGACAACAACAACAACAAAAAACTGTCATCCTGCTGAGTGCTTGAGAACAGTGACTGTGGGTGAGGGCTTTGCTTAAACCAACCTCTCAACTTCATTTGAGACAAGGACAACAGGCTAGGGAGAATCGAGCTTGTTAGGGAGGTCACTTGAGCAAATACCCTTCTTTTTCCATGGATATTGCATTCCTGTCTGAGGATAATCTAATTTTAAAGGTCTTGTGGTAAAAAAGCATCAGCAGTAAATTATATATGTGAGACTGTGACAGAAACTCTTGCAGGTCGTCCTGCCGCCATAGATCAGCTTCCTTAGAAAGCAGCTCTATTTGACCTTAGGTAAAAATATAGCTCGATGGTAAATATAACGAATGCCCAAAGGAAAAAAAGAACCTGCACTCCCTATTGCCTTGCTTGACTAACATGAACTGCAATTTTGCTTGGAGCCAACAAGAGATATTTATCTACAGGAATCCAAGTTCTAAAGCAGCATAGTGCATGCATGCTAAATTGATCTAATACTAATGCTAATTAATATTTTTTTAATAGAAATACAAGTATTTATTTTACTTTATTTATTTATTGAGCTCCTATAGCTTAGCGAATTCCCCCATAAACTTAAAACGGGATACAAATCTAGTTATCAGAGCATTTTGTAAAAGGCTTTCCATTTCTTTGGTTTCTTCTTGAATAGTGAAGTTGAAATCTGATGGGCTGGTTACAATGGCAGAGTGTTCTCCAGTGTTTCTGTTTTAATTAAACGGTCTCTGAGAGGAGTGACGGCTCTGCAGCCCCATTGTGTCAGCTTCCAGGATGCTGATCTGGGGAAGTGGCTGATGCAGACTTTTCAGACTCTGTTGTGACAATGTACACATTATACCTCAAAGCACACAAGTGTCTTTCTATTTGCTTTCATCAGAATAGGGGGGGCAAGGGGTGACCCATTTCCTGAAAACTCTAGGATATGGGTCAGGATACTGATTGTGTGGTCTACGTGCCAGAAGCATTATGGGCCATGTGTGGTGTGCACTCTGTCTTATGAGAAGAAAACTGTGAGGAAATATTGTGGGTTTCGCACAATTTGTTACAATCTGAAAATGTTTGGCCTGAATACAAATGCATTACAATTTTCTGAAAAAAACTGAAATAATAATACAACATGTGTGTGTTTGTGTACACGCACATGCGCACACACACAGAAGGAGGGGTTATTGTTATTAATTATTTAATTTTTATATACGAATATATGCTATTTAAAATGATGGTCCCACTTTAAATTATGTGCCGTTACTACTGCTTACATTTAAATTAGTAATTTGGTACATTACACCTACCCTTAAACCTACCCATACCTGTTGGTTTTTGTGATTTATGAGGACTCTCCATAGGCGTAATGGTTTTTATACAGGACAAACTGTATGTGGTATTGC
>JAUCNO010000841.1:864421-875250 GCA_032353835.1 Enteromius viviparus | reverse complement strand
CAGGAGTCAGAGGGAGGTTGGTAGATGGGATTGCAGACAAGTGTTCTGATAACACTGAAACATCAATGTTCTTAATACATACACAATATAATACTTATATTTAGTTTTGTTATTGCATTATTACAAAAGAAGGAAAAGAAGAAGTAATATATATATATACAGTATATATATATACTGTATATATTTGTATTTTTATTTCGTTTTTTTTTACAAAAATACAATGACTTCCTTTTCTCCTGCAACAGATTTACTTGTGGTAGAATTTTTTATTCTAAGTAAAAAAACAACAACAAAAATGCAGATATTCAGATGTTTCAGACTTTTGAACCCCACTCTATACAGACACTGATGAAAGAAAAAGATAATGATGCACTGCTTTGGACTGATATATAATAATTTTCCTATGTGTTTTGAGTTGACAAAACAGGGGAACATAAAGAACATAAAAAAAAGTGTCAGAAAACAGTAATTGCACACAATGCTTTAATGTACATTTGAGTTTATTATTTGAAAATTATTAATCAAGGCTTACATTAATGTTATTAAACACAATGTTGCAGTGCAGTAATTTTTTTGCTGTATAACTTTATTTATTCTATGATTGGTTAACAGTTTGCATGTTCAAATGATAGATAAGCACAACTGTGAAAGCAATATGGGTCTTTTTGATTAAAAAAAAAGGAAATGCTTAGTATATATCAAACAATTTGTAATGGACAAAAAAAAAATGACAGGGTTAAAACACTGCTTATTAGTAGTTTATCGTCTTTGATCTTAAGTCACACTATGACATCATACAAAATCATACAAAATATGAAAAGTTTTTGGCCTAATGTTGTGAGTTCTGAAAATGAATGCTTTTATGTTAAAAGACCAAGGGTAATTTCTCAATTTTAATTCATTTAATTTCTGCATTAAAATAAAGATTCTGCGTGCAGTTTATGTACATCCATGATTATGTGACTTCTGTATGACAGCTCTCGTGCAGAAAGCTTTGCATCATCACATTCTAAAGATTAAAGAGGATTGTTGGCCAATCTGTTTGATTTGGACTTGCCTCTGACATCACTAGTTTGGCCTTGGCAGAAGATACTTTGTGTTTACATGTGCTGCAATAAACTGAATACATTGCCTACTGACATTCTTTTCTCTCTTTTCCATTGGATCAACATTGATTTAAAGGCAACTCTTGATAAAAAAAGACTGAGTGAGTGTGATAAGATATACACGGCTTGTGATGTTCTACAACTTATTCTTTGTTGTATTTGTAAAATTTATGTGGAGATGGAAGTATTTTATCTACCATGCCATATATTTAAAAATGTAATGCTTTGAATGCCTCCTTATCATTATTCTTATCTTTATGTGGGTTTTCCTTTAACAATATAAAGCCAGCAGCTGCAATAAAGAAAAAGGAAAACAAGAGATGTCTTGTGCCACTTCCAGCATATTGTCTATTGTCAGGTCTTTTTAAACTGGACTGATTTTCATGTGCTATTATCATGAATCAATGATCCTGATACATAAACTGATACAATCAAAAAGGCAATTAGTTTTCTTTTTTTTTGTAAATATTTCTGTCTGCTGTTTACTTATTTTCACTCCATAGCAGTAGCTATAGTTCCCTTTCAGTCGGTCACTCAGAGTCACGTCGGTGACCAACGAATAGGAATCTCGCTCCAAGATGTCCAATCTACTCCGCGTGTATTAAAACACGCCAATGGAAATGGCATACGCTGATTAACATCCAGCTGCAGCTGATCGCAGCGTGAGCATAAGTAGGCAGTGGATTAAGCGTTCATTAACTTTTCGCTTCGGAGCCGAGCTTCATATGAAGGCCTGTTCCCGAGCCATGTGCTATGGACAAGGCTGGTGTCACAGCGATCCAGTCAAGTGGTTGCCACAACAAGCCTTCACTACACGCGGTTGTGTGCAAGTGAACCTTCTCCCCTGCACGCTTCAGCCTTTCACAATAGAGCAAAGCTAAAGAGACTAGCTCACGGGTGGTTCGTCTTTTTAAAGACACATCCTTGTAAGGATGTCGTACCAACCGTGCATTCTTGTGTGCGGTCGTTATTCTCAACTACCTCAATGATTGGCTGATACTAGCATTGTCGGGTTCAGTTGTTCGAACATAGGGATCTGGTGTTCCAGCACCTCAGCCTGTTGGGTCTTTGGATCAACCAGGAGAAGAGCAAACTCTGTCTGGTGCAGAGGATATCTTTTCAAGGGATGGAGTCGGATTAGGTCGCACAGACAGCACGCCTTACCCAGGAACAAGCTCAATCGGTGTTGAACTGCTTGAGTATGTTTCAAGGCAGGACAGCGGTTCCACTGTGCACCGCGCTCGTGCACAATGCTTTACACAGAGGATCGAGCGCTTGGTTCTGGTAAAAGCACAAAAAAAACATTCACACGAACGTGCCCTTGCTCTTGATATACAATCAGTTAAAATAACAGTGCTTTGTTTTTAATTAGAATAAAAGACCTTTACGAGGGTGGATTACAACCCGCATCCCCAAAACACTAAACAGGTATTATACCAATAGACCACCACTTCACATTGCCTAATAATATATCAGGGCGATACTTTGAAGTGTGCAATGTAAAACAATTGCCTCTAGGAGTCGATAACAGACGTAAAACAAACACGTACAAAAAATGTCCTGAATGTCCTGCCACATGTGTCTAGGGTCAGAGTGTGAAAAGTGCTCCTCAAGCATTAATTTGTAGCAGTACTTGGCCTTTTTGATGCCCCTCTTCAGATTTGCCCTGGAAGTGCTGTAGGCCTGTGCATCACCTGACCTGAAGGCAGTGTTGCGTGCCTTCAGCAGGAGATGCACCTCCTTGTTCATCCATGGCTTCTGATTTGGGTATGTGGTGATCTGTTTCCGGGTTGTAACACTGTTTGTGGTGGGCTTAATGTAGTCCAGAACAGAAGAAGTGTAGCTGTCAATGTCCGTATGAGAGCCACAAGTGGCCTGAGAAGCAAACATACTCCAGTCTGTGTGTTGAAACCTGTCCTGGAGTGTAATGTCAGCCCCCACTGGCCAAACTTTGATGGTCCTCACTGATGGCTTCACACGGTTGATGAGGGGGGAGTACTTGGAGGTGAGGAACAAAGAAAGGTGATACAGTTCGGCCTGCTATACAGGAGACCCCTACAGTGGTGGCTGAAGACCAATAAGGTTTCCCTGGAAGGGAATCCAGGTTGAACGATCAAGGTGTCCCGACTATGTGTGCGACCGTTAGACAAGTGGAGAAACCCTTGGCTTCTAAAACCAGCTAAAGTCAGCGACAGATGCGCTCACCGAATTGAGAGCAGCCACAAGTGGCCGCACAGCCGTGGTCTGTGGACTGGTCACCTTCTCACATAGCACAGCGACTGCCTGGAGATGCTGGCCGTATTTCAAGTAGTAAAACACTTCTTCCCGTTTTAGAGACTGTTCCCCTGTCTTCTGTGCTTCCCGTTTGGACAGTTGCTTTCTGAGTGTGTGGGCCACTCACTGCTCCCCAGAACCTCTTCCTGTGAACCTAATTCACCATGGCATGATTGGCCAGAACCCTCCTGTGAACCTGATTCGCCATGGCCCAATTGAGGCCATTGAACTTTTGTCCTGACCGGAACTGGCCACAAAGGCCATTGAACTTTCATTCAGCCCTGAACCGGTCATGGAGGCCATTTAACTATTGTCCAGCCCTGATCTGGCCACGGAGGCCACTGAACAGTTGTCCTTCTCTGAACCACAGAGGCCATTGAATTTCTGTTCGGACCTGACCCGACTGCGGGGACCAGCTGCCACAAACCGGACGTAGGTATGATCTCGGCCAAAAGGGCCACCATTTGCCTCTCTCTGCTCCTCCTTGCAGTCCGGTCTGGTCCGCTGAGCTGGGCTTCTCCGCCCTGGAGAGCTTCTCCGCTGTCTGCTCTGCCCAGGTGGGCTTTCCCTCTGTCTGCTCCACACTGGAGGGCGTCTCTGCCATCGGCACTGCCCTGGAGTGTCTGGAATCCACTCCTATGGGAGGGGCTATGTCACAAGCTGCACTGAAGTTGCCCGTGGAAGCCTCCAGAGACTATGTTCTATGTTCAGGACTTATATTTTGAAGTGTCTCCCGTTGTTCCCATACCAACCCTGTAATGTCTCCACCCCGCTTGTTTGTTGCCATGTCTACAGAATAGTTCATCCCCCTTGTTACCTCATCATGAATTGTATTTAAGGTTGTTTGTTGCTAGTTATGTCACTGATCATTGTTGTGGATATTCCCCTTTGTAAGCGTTCAGTGTTTCTTTGTTCCAGTTCTGTGTTTCTGCATGTACTGTTGACAACCCTGCATGTCTCCGATCTTCGCTCTCGTCTCTGCCCCTCTGGATACTGTTTACCATTCACTCGACCCCCTGCTACATGCTTGGATTATTCTGTTGCCTTTGTCTCCGAGACCCCTGTTTGCTGTTATCGACCCTGCCTGATTCTACCCTGTGTGTGAGTTCACTCATTAAATTATTTTGCATATGGATCCGCATATGGAAACTCCCTGTCTCCTTGTTTCAGTTCTCTTTCACTTTCACAACAACACACAGCATCTCATGAACATGGCATCTGCAGCAACACAAAAGCAAGAGTAATAGTTCTACGTCTTTCCTTTGCATTAACATTTAAGTGGTGTTTAAAAATAAACCACCCTGTGATGTAGAAAAGGCATGTTGAAACGAGTCATTTTAGTGTGTGTGAACACGTCATAGCTTTTATAAAGAATAACTCTTTGGTTTTGAAACTTGAATCTTTACAACTTTAGGGATCTTATCCTTATACTAAGAGTTTGTACCACTCCAAAGAGAAAGGGGAATTTGAAACTGCATCATATGACCACTTTAAATTGTAATCATATTTTAATGTTACTATTTTACTGTATTTTTTTTTATCAAATAAATGCAGTCTTGGTTAGCAGAGACATTTGTCAAAAATAAAATAATAAGAAATAACCTGGACTCATGAATGATGTAGTCCAAAAAATTACTGTTAATTGGTAGTACTGTATAAAGCCAATCTAATTGCTGGTTGTGTTGAGATTTTACCCAGCATTTTAGTGTATAATGCATTAAGTACTAACAACAAAATTTTTTGTTGTGAAGTGTTATCTAAACACTAAAAGGACCCCATAGCATACCAAAATGAATCAATCTCATTTGTAAATTAATAAAGAAAAAGTCTTAATGCAGTGTTAATCATCAACCAGAAAGATGTGAACCTTTGATATTTTTCAATGAAAAAGACTTTAATCACTTGTATTCAGATGTAACATGTCTGCATTAAGATTGATGACTACTTGAAGAACATCTGCTCTGAGCACAGCTTGTATGGAGCCGTGTGAGTGACTCTTATGTGGCTGTTTTCATTTTCAATAATGGCTGATACTGCAGCATCGCACCCCAGCTCTGTGAGCCGGCACCAGTCTCTTCACTCAGCTCTAAGGAGGAACATCAGACTATTTAAAGCTCTCAACCAACCAGTGAAGCACCCTTCAAAACAGCACTGCTCCCTGTGTAACAGGATGCAGGTGCAGTATGACTGTACCGCTAAAGCCAATTAACAGGGTAGTCTGCTTCAAGAGACGTTCGAACGATAAAATTACTGGATGATCACAACAAAACATAGCTGGATTTAATTCAGAGGCCCTTGACATCTGTCAAAACTCAATGTTCTTTAGGACATTAGAGGACCTATATTTGTGGTGAACATATAGAGTACTTATGCAATGCAACACAATCGTAAAAGATAAAAGCACAGTTGACAGTAGCCACTGACTTCTATTTCATGGAAAAATAAGAAATCTATGCAAGTCAGTCGCTAACACAACTTAAGGATGAGTAAATTGTGACCAAATTTTCATTTATTGGTGAACTATGTCATGTATTTTGGTGAGTCCAGCAATTCATTTTTTAGGGTCAGCATATAGATGGTTATTGGGATGTTTGTATAGTTTATCAGCATGTTTAATCATTTAAATATAAAGAATATTACAGGGATGGAATCTTGCAGATTTCTCCACATACTTTAAATGTTGACTTGCATACTCAGCACAGTATACATATTGGATACAGCAGTAAAGATAACAATATGCTATTCTGAGCATAGCCATTGGCTTGAGATGGGGTCATACACTCCTGCTCTCCATTCCAGCTTTCTAGTGAAATTACTAAATAAAATGCAACAAGACACCCCTGATTCTGATATACTGTATATATTCATTGATATGCAGTAGCAATTTTGTTTGTTTGCTTTTTTATATGTTTTTTTTTTAACCCGTATAGACTTCATTGATATATATATATTTTTTTTTTTCATTTTTGCTTCTTACATTCTCTCTCACATGCCCTCTTTCTACTATTAGACATCTTTTCTCTCTCTATTTTCTATTCAATCAGCATCACTCCAGTTCTGTGGTCAGGAGCGCATGGTCAAGAGAAATTATGGGAAATTGCAGATGTATCTGGTTTTTATTGCATCAGTGTTGTCACAATGAACCAAGTCTCCTGCGTCCAAGCACAATATTTCCTCAAGGTTCAGATCAACATAGTCCTCGGTTAAAAGGGTAGTTCATCTAAAAAAGATTTGACAAGACCACACTGTATGCCTTTGACTTTTATTTTATAAACCTAACATTTTTCAAAATAACTTATTTTATGTTCCATAGAAGAAAATCAGTTGGTTTGGAATGACAGTAGGATGGGTAAATGACAATGTTACTATTTTGGGGTGAACTTTTCAATTAACATAACAACAGGTCTGTTGCTTTGGTGGGTGTTTGTGAAATGTAGTAGAAAGGTAGTTGTGTTTAGTGCGAGCCGTGATTAATTTCAATACATGGCCAAGTAAGTCATCATAGTCATGATGTCGCTTATGATGACCTTGGCTTGCGCTCACCTCATAGCGATTGGCTGCCTTTTCCTTCTCATTTGCCTAAAGTTTAGCATTTCTTAACTTTTTGACAGTCTCAGCATTTACTCTACTCCACCATCAATCCCACAATCCCTTGCAGAAGCCTTCCGCCAAGCTCCCATAGAGAGCAAACACTCGCCTTGTAGGGTCACAAAACACAGCATCCTCTTTTGTTAGACCCCACTGGACATTCACAACCTCTTACTTGGACACATTTTGTTTTTCCACTCGTTTTGACTTTGATGCATCGCCCTTAATCCCACAGTTGCTGTCGTCAACTCCCGACACTTGCTTTCACTTTTATCTTCTTGTCCTCGCTGCAGTCAATAAACTAAGACTCTGGGGGGGGGGGTGGATTGAGCGACAGAAAAAACAAAGTTGTACGCAAACTTTTGTCACTGCTGGGCCGTGTTGATAATTAATGTCAAAACAGTGCAGTGGTATGGGGCAGCAGTGGCTTCATTTTGAGCCTGACATGGTCGCAGTGCGCCAGCAGGCTTCAGAGAGCTTCAAGGGCTACAGAAGAGACATATTCCAGCAGAATGCACTGCCAAGCCCTGCCACTGCCCCTCTAATGAGGAGAGGGACTGTCAACAGTCGCTTCTCTTGCTCCCTAGCCAAGCCTCACTTCCTTATTCGTTCTCTTTCTGTCTCCCTCTCACTCCCCAAGGGGTCCCAATTCCCTGTAGGCCTTTTCTGCCATTCACACTGACTGCACAAATTAATCAAATGCCCTATGAGATGCCCTTAAACGCACTCTCATTTTCACCATGTTAAATTTTGGACCCATTACCAACAAGCCGGCTACATCGATGATTTTGTTAGGAGCGCTATAGTGGGCCAAGATGCATTCTCAGCATGGCTGTTTTCCATGAGGAACATTAAATTACCACAACATTACCACAAAAGTTATCAAATAGTGTGTAAACCCTTTATTTTTCTAAAGTATCACTGTCCAACACCAATGGATAAAGTTTTTTCGGTTTTGATAGAGGTCCTGTAGTTTAACATAGACTGCATGTAAGAACAGACATATTAATTCGGCTAATTTACTGATAGTGATAGTGCCCACCATTGTTTTTTTTTAATTACTCTGCAAATCTTGCTTGGTGAATCAGTGTAAACATCAAATGGAGCTTGTTGGGCTAATTTCCCCTGAAAGAAGCAGTTCATACAAAACTTTCTTCAATCAGGTCATTTTTTTTTTCCCCAAAAAAGATTTCTACTTTCGTTTTTCACCAAAGGAAGAAGCTGATACAGATTTTTAACAACTTGAGGGTCAGGAAATGATGACAGAATTTTCTTTTTTCACATTAACTGTCCTTGAGAGTTTGTGATTTTCCCAACCTGGTCTCATGGCGTACAGTAAACATACCTTGCTGCATTTTTTAGCGAGACATGAAATATGTACCAGCAAGTACATATCACTGCAGTTTGCAAAAGAAATGCAGACTAGAGGCAGTACAACGCAGACACCTTTTATTCCTTTTCACCCAAATTTACAGAGTTTTAATTAATAAAGTGTACTTTTTACATAATTACTTGAAGAATATCATGTTATGACTTCAAAATAGTAAATAGTAATATACTGGGATATTTGAAAAATTATGCTTTTGAACGTTAACATCACACATTTCCAGCTTCATATGGCTTTTCATATGCAGTAGGTTTGTTCAGTGGCTCATGGAGTACAGAGATGTATTTGAGAGGCGCAGAGCTTCGGTTTGAATGATGTGTAACTGTGGTACAAAAAAAAAACAGTTCAAATTTACATAAATAGAAGGTGAAATGGCACAGTTGCTTCAACAAAAGCCTTTTTATATGATTTTTGCATTTGTTAACACTATCGGGTAGGTTTAGGGTTGGTTTTGGTGTAGGGCATATTTCCAACATGATAGAGAACATTAACTTTTAGCAACAGTCCACGGAAATTTACACTCGGATCTGCCGCAATACATACCTATATCAACGTGATAAAATGTGCCAGGGTTGCCACCTTGTAAAATGTGTGAATTTGTCATGATATACCGTTGTTTGTAGCCATTTTAAGATAATCTATGTAAAATGCTATATCAAAAAAGATAGGAAATGTGCAAAATGTAAGTTACAAGCACCATTTCATAAGGTGGGGATAATAATTAAACAAGCTTGTCCAATGAATCCAAGCTGTATATAAGCTCTACTTAATGAATTTGTCTTGACAAGTACGTTTCCTTTTGAAGTACATTTGATCTTGTTTCAAGGATTTCTAAATATTTTAACTGGACAAAAAAAGATAAATAAGTGAGATTTTTAGACAGTAGACAGTAGAGTTCTCTGTGTGCTTAATGAACTCTGCATATTTAAATATTATCCCTGAAGAACAATGGCTTCTAAATTTGGCAAATTGTTAGCAGTTGGTGCTTGGCATGATACTACCCAAACAGTGACAGGTGGCGTCATTGATTTTTTAATAGGGATATGGCCTTTTCTATACTCCCTACTTTTTCTACATTACCAGAGACACCCAGTGTGTTACTAGATCTAACACCATGCTTGCCACAAATGTTCAGATAAGGGGGGTTGTGGAGGTTGTCTAACCATGAAGGGCGAAAATTAGGCCACATGCTGTGTAAAAGTGCTTCAGTGGTCACTGCACCAAATGGCCTGCTTAATGTATGCGTGTGACCTGCATGTTTTTGTGTGTATTTTCAGCTCCAAAACTGATGTTATAGACAATAATAAGTGTAAATTATTCCAAGATAGAAGATTAAGATGAGGTTTTCTTAACAGAGCTTATTAAAGATCCATGTAAATGTGGCCTGAGGCCTCTAGAGAGCAACAGCAACACATTTAGAGAAAATATTCATTGTGTTGTAATTCAAAAGCAATAACAGAGAAATTAATGGCGGAAAAGCTCACATTTATCCAAACAGCCCCTTGATAATGCTAAAGAGCTGTGACTAGAGAGTCAACACGTCCATTCTGAAAGCACCTGAATGAGTAATGACGTTTTTCGCTGGTGAGGAGCTCTATTTAAAATCAGTCGCAGCCAAAGCAATGTATTACACAGTGTAAACCCATGCTGGGTCTCATTGGTGTGACAGAACTCATGCTGAAGTAATTAAGGACAGGGTCTTTGCTAAAGGGCACAATAAACAGTTCTCTAGAGACCAAATGCACCACGAATAAGGCAGCAGGCCAGTGTTTCTCTGGAGAACCCCTTGCTGACATGCACAGAATCAGGTCTTAATTATACATTTGAGAAAGAACAGGAGAAAGGTGCATGGGGAGACACCCTATTAGCAAAGGGACATTGAAAGTCAATGGAGATATAATGTGTGACTGTAGTCATTCGTGATTGGTCATAGGCATGTTGAATTATTATTTGTTCACACATTTCGTGTGCTTTTCATTGACTTCTTGTTTGTTCAGTTTTGTGATATCACACATATACACCAGTTTTTATAAGTATATTATGTACTGCATATCCTTCTATAGAGTCTGCGTGCATGGTGAAAATGTTATTAGTGTACGGGTGTGTGATTAAATCCTAATGTCTTTGGGCTAGTGGTGCATCTTGCAAATAATTAGCCCATATGGCCTCTATGACGTCAATTTATGAAAATTGTTAGTAGCATGGCAATTCACTTTTTTCACCAATAGGGGGCATCCTATACTTAAAAATGCTTCCAAGGTTGTGATAATGAAATAAAAACAGCATTTGTTATTGGCAGACAGAGGAGGGCAGCAAATGCCCACTTTTAAAACAGGTAAAATTCAGAACAGCATACTCTCATACTCTTACTATTGCTGCCATATGTTTATGTTTACATGTATATTTTTACATGTTAAAATATTTATATATATATATTCAAATCTGCATCTTAACATTGTTACATTAACAATGTT
>JAUCNO010000841.1:850243-864321 GCA_032353835.1 Enteromius viviparus | reverse complement strand
GTAATGTCCTTAAAACAAGTCAAAATGAGGCTCAGTAGTGTGTGTGGCCTCCACGTGCCTGTATGACCTCCCTACAAAGCCTGGGCATGCTCCTGATGAGGTGGCGGATGGTTTCCTGAGGGCTCTCCTCCCAAACTTGAACTAAAGTATTCGCCAACTTCTGGACAGTCTGTCCCGGATGTTCTCAGTTGGATTCAGGTCAGTCCACAGCATCAATTACTTCGTTATGCAGGAACTACTGACACACTCCAGCCACATGAGGTCTAGCATTATCTTGCATTAAGAGAAACCCAAGGCCAACCGCACTGACATATAATCTCACAAGGGGTCTAAGGATCTAATCTTGGTACCTAATGGCAGTCAGTCTACCTCTGGCAAGCACCTGGAGGGCTGTTTGGCCCTCCAAAGAAATGGCACCCCACACTATTACTGACCCACTGCCAAACCGGTAATGCTGGAGGATGTTGCAGGCAGCAGAACTTTCTCTACGGCATCTCCAGACTCCAGACTATCACATCTGTCACATGTGCTCAGTGTGAACCTGCTTTTATCTGTGAAGAGCACAAGGCGCCAGTGACGAATTTGCCAATCTTGGTGTTCTCTGGCAAATGCCAAACGTCGGGCCCTACGTCGGGCCCTCACACTGTAACCGATTTCTGTAATTTGAACAGTATTTTACTTTAATATGGACAGTAATATACTGTAAAATGTATGTGTACAGTATTTTACTGTAAACAGCAAAGGATTGTGACAAATATATGGTCACTATTGTATTTATTTATTTTCATAAATCCATTTACAGTACACTACTTTAAATGCGTTAGGCAACACCACTGTTTCAGTGAGATTTTACACCAAATCTTTGAGTACTTCATTTTGTTTGTAATGTTCAGGTTTCTACTCTGGACATTGTCTGCAATTTCGGAGGTTTATTTTGGAGCCTTGTGAATGCTCCGGTGATAAAAGCAACTGGTAAGTAAATATATGATGATGATGTAACTTTAGAGACGTCCCTAAATTCACTGACAGACGTACGTTAACATAAGTGCAAGCTAATGTCAACCTATTGAGGAACAATGATGAAAACTGTTAAGAACATCTTTTGTATTTTATTTTCAAGTTTGTGGTCATGTCGACTGCATCGGAAGTGTATTGGAGTCATCCCTTGAGATTGCCATTGTAGCGGTGCTAACAACAGGTGAGCTTCCACTGATGTGAAATATTTTTCTTTAAATTAGTTATTCATTCCCTTGGAGTCTTGGTGCAGCACTAGGGGTGGTCTAAGGAGGCTGAGGCCCTAAATGTTATTACACTGTCTAGTGGACATTGATTGTTTACATGCGCATTAAATTATTTCTATTGAACCAGCAAAAGGCAGCTGCTACAGGTATCTTTAACTTACTGTAGCCTTTAAATTCATAATACCAAATTTAGATAAATTGTTAAATATACTGTAGATTTTTAATAATTAAATATAGATTCTTAATCATATTAGGCCTATTATATGCATTACTATTATTAATAGTTAATATTAAAATAAGTGATTTAAATAGCTAAGAAAATGTTTTCTTTTTGCTCCATTTCACAAAAAAGTCATTTTGGGCATCTTTTCCACACAGCATTGTTTCATTACAGAATTAATTTGTTTTTTTTGAACACCTAGAATCAGAGATTCATTAAAGAATTTATAAAACATAAAATCCATTTCTTATTTTGTTCCTGAATGAATCAGCAGTTTCTTTCATTACACATTTATATATTTATATTTAAAACTTGAATTTCATAATATGATTTATGCAATTTGTACTTGCAGGTTATAGTTAATTGTAATTGTCTCTTCAAAACGAAGAGCCAGTGTATCTTTTCAGATGTAGTATGTAACATTTTTTTGTGCGTGGTGGTAAAAATAATAGTTTACAGTGCTATACCATATTTAGATTTTTTTTACAGGTGAAAATGTTTAAACGAATCGAAAATAAACTCTATAGTACAAATACTGTAAATTAACGTACGGTAATAATACTGTAAATAAAAATACTGAGTAAAATATGAATAAATGAGTAAAATATAAAAATAATGAAATTACAGAGAGTGAAAGCACCACCAGCATTCAAAAATGACCAAAACATCAGCAAAAAAGCATAGTGGTCTCTGGTCACCACCTGCAGAACCTCTCCAAGTTTAATTTCACAGAAGTGAGATTGACTTGGAGTTACGTTGTTTAAGTGTTCCCTTAATTGTTTTGAGCAGTGTAAATATATATATATGCAAACTTGTAAATCATACATAAGGCAGGGTTACAAATTATAAAATTATATTTTTGCTCCAATTTGTTGTTGAAATATGATAATTAAAAAATCAGATAGATATACTGTAGTATTCGTTCTTGTGGTGTATGATAAATGTCAGTTGGTTTGATATTTTATGTAATGCAAATTGAATTTAGCATTTTAATTGTTCTTTTTTGGATCTTTCTTAACTGTATAACCTTAAACCCATGGGCACTAAAGTGTACATTTCCATGACAATATGGTGCCTGTTAAAGGCACACAGGACATAATCCAGGAGCCATCAATTGTGCTGCTGTCTAAGGTGCTGAAAACACAACAGGGGCCAAATATTTTTGTCCTTTCCATTAACATAACAGTATTTTTACTTTGCTAACCTTACCTGTCTTAAACAAGCACTTCCAGCTGGAAAAGCCCCTTTAAAGCCAGATATGTTTTTTTTTTAAAGGTACAAGACTTGGTGTTATGTTTTATGCCCCTTTGATGTAATAAAAGTGTCTCTGTATATATATAAATTATGCATAATCCATGTTAAGGAAAGAGGGGCATGATACAATGATTCATTGCCCTATTAATACCCCTAAGTCTTCTGAGAAATTCATAGTCAATTGGCATATTGTGTCATAGAGTCACCGTCATTGAGGAAGGGGGTGTGTTAACCCCGGTCACAATGTATCGAAGTTGTGGAGGGTTTTCTCGGTTGCCATGGATTTGTAAAAGCTATTGACTGCGTTCAGCCTTTCACTGAACGTATTTGTAAGAGAAACGCACCACTGAAGGGGAAGCATCATCACTCGAGACATTCCGCTGTCGAGCGCTGACTAACAACAGCTCGAGCTCTACACACTTCGCACACAAACTACTGCGAAAGGTAAGCAATGCTTTTTTTTTTTTGGCGAGGAGATGTTTAATCCTCGATATGTCAGTATGCGTGTTTTAACACTTTGAATGCCTGTTATGTGATGAATGAGAGTTATAGTAAAGCGCATCTGACAGGTGCGGTAAGCCAAACCCGGTTCTTTTCTATTCCTATGAGTCGCATACTCGCTCTGAAGTTCAGCTGTGATAGGAAATCATACTGTTAGTGTTTTTCGACCTAATGTGTACTATCGCGGATATTAAGGATGTTTAGATGATATGGAGACAGGACTGTTTGATGTCTTGCGTCATTATTGTAGAACTGCATCATGTGTGGTATTAAAGATGGATTTAAGTGACCATAGGCACATTGTATATTGCATTGCTTTTTACTTGAGCCATATAGATGTATAGAAATTAAGCTGTTAGATTTGCAGCTCTTTTTCTCTTTGTTTATAGCATAATAGTGTTCAGTTTGTTCTCATGAGATTTGTGAATCTAAAATAGATGCTGTCTTGCAGCTCTTTCTATGCAGCACATGTGGTACTTTCATTGCACTTGTGGTGGTTTAAGTATATCATGCTTTTGAAAACATGCCCTTGGTAGCCCTTGACATTCTTACCACTAACATTATATCTTGAATAGATGCTAATTTTTCTCTACAGGATTGATCTCTTGTGTTTTTGGAGTGCTTGGCTTGCTCTTGGGTTCTCACTGAACCCCAGGCTATGTGGTCTTAAAATAAACGTTTCAGTTTAAAAAAAAAGGGTTTTAGAGCAAGCTGGTGAAGTTCCACAGTGCATTCTCAATTCTCCAATTAAGAAAATAATCTTGCAGTATGTACTGAAGTGGCATATGGCAAGCTTTTTAAAAATGGATGCAAAGCCCTATTCTTGCATTGATGGAGTTTTTTAAATTCATGTTTGATTTGATGGAGAAATGGTTTCCATGTAAATGAAACAAGTTATGCAATAACTTTTATAATAAATTATGTCATAAAAGGGTGAGCTTTTTGAAAAATATTCATGAAACCCACCACAGATGGATGCAATTTATATATTAAGTCATTTCAGCTACATTTTTGATTCAGTTGTTATCAAAAGTAAGTGGGTAAGTTGTTTCCTTTGTCTATTTTTTTACCAGTTGCAGGATGATTATTACTAGCCTGAATATGTCAGACTTCGTACTTCAGCTTAATTTCAGTTCACTACTGTAATCAGTCTGATATAGCAGACCATCTCTCAGTTTCTCTCTGGCTCCAAAACGGCCGGTCCATTTAACGAACAGAGGGCAGGCTTAGAGCCATGACGTAGACGCAAAACGCTGAATTTAAAATTGTAGTTTATGTAAGGGAAATCTAAAAAGACAGTGGACATGGAGACACAGGATGCTAACGCTTTGTTGTGGAGAAGATTCACGGCATTTGCCAACTGAAGCCCTAACAAGAAGAGTGTTTGGTTCACATTTTGAGGTGATGTTGTGGCCCTACTACCGACAGGTTTTGGGAAAAGATTAGGTGTGTTCAACTTTATGATCGCTCTAACAGTACTTTAATGTCATCGGTCGCTGCAGTGCTGCTTCAAGTTGAACACACCTTTTAATTTATCAACAAGAAACTAGAGAGGCTAAAGTCCGGCAAGGTGATATGTGATTGGCTCACGTTATGTGATTGGCTTATGGGTACACCAATAATTTTAAACCCAACCTTCTTCCAGAGAATGGCATTATCACTTACCAGGCTGGATTTATACAGCTATTTTGAACATCATAGGCCGGAATTATTAAGCTGACAGTGTGATTAATAACCAATCCTCTTTCGTAACTTTTCCCTTGTATCCCTAAGCATTATCCATCGGTTATCAATTTTGATCACATTCTTTTAGAGAAGTCAACACTACCTTTTCTTCCTTTAAGAAAACCCTGTTGTATTGGTATTTTCAGGAACACAAAAACCAATATGTTGAATGAAGGAACTGATAACCTGATGTAACATCAAAAACCACTGAAGAACCTCTAATTGTAAGAGTTTAGTTGTACATAACATGTAGGCTTTTTTGAACTCCTCAAGTAGGCTCTTTAATGTAAAACATATTGAATGCAGCCCTCAGAGTTGAATTTAGATGTGATTATGAAGCCTTTCCGCCTATTATGAAAATCAGATTCTTTCTAAATCTGTGTCATGACAGCAAGATAAGTTACTCTACTGTAATGAAAACAATTAAAGTCGCATTAGAGACAGAAGGCAGCCTTGCGTGCTTTGAGACTTCACGAGTGAATTTCGGTAGGATGAATTAGCACTGTGATTGGTTTCTTCTTCAGGCCAGAGTAAAGAGTGTGGAATAGCCAGATAAGAAATGAGTTGGACGTTCTTCTACTGAGACAGTGGGTGTGATTTGCTACTAATGAGTGGTGGCAGAGGAATGAACATTACGCTCATCTGAGCTTGTGAGAATTATCACATTACATTATAGATTGCTGGTTTTCTATTAAACATTTTAAAACCCCACTTCCAGGAACAAGAGGCCTCGTTTATTTCAAATTGAAATCTTGCTTGTGTATGATATCCAGCAGGGCTGGTTATCATTATTATGCAACAGTTAACCTGATAAATTGGGTTGGGTCACACATTTGTGTGTTTATTTACTGGGCGATTTAACTGCGAAATTATAAATCATTAGGCCTGCACATTGTTTGAAAGCATTATGATTTTTTATAGGAAAGATATTTTACAACAGCAAAGTTCAGTGCACTTTATAGTTGCAAAGTTCAAGGTTTCAGAACTCATAAGAAGTTCTAATGAACATCATCAACCTTTTGCACCAATGTTTGACGTTTCTTTTGGAATTTGATGACCAAGAACTAAGATACCAATTTGAATTTAAATTTATGGAAAGTAGATTAAATGATCAACTGTTGTTAATTTTTAATCATTTTGTCTTATCTATGTTTAAACTGGATTTCTTTCATGGCATAATGGCCATTTATTTGCCAAATTCTGCCAATTGAGGCCACTGTGAGGAAACTAGGGCAAATTCCTCTCACCAACAGTCCACAAATAGAACAATGCAGGGCGCCGCTATTATTCTGTGCTTATCAGATGCCTGCCATCCAATAAAATGATTTTTTTTTTTTTTATGTGGACAGTTTATGTGAAGATTAAGTTGTGTTGCTTGTTGAGTAGAGGTGTGCTGTTTTCTAAACATTTAGATTTATTGTTTAACCTGGCAGATGATAAAATTACTAGAGAAGAAGGCATGTTTCTAGGGACTGGAAAACCTTAGCAACTGCACAGGAACCACCCTAGTTTCATGCTAGCAGGTCTTGTGGTCAAGCACCAGCAACCTAGTTCTATATACTCTTCGAGGAGCACTGTAAATCAATGTGCGATAAGACATTTTTCTTATTCATAGTATGCTTTTATTTTATTCAAAGCTTGCCAAAACAATCCAGATTTCATTTTGTGTGGGAGATAACCTCTGTGGCCCGAGCCCAGACTAGGCTAACTGATTTTCACTGTGGATTCGAACCATCGCAGGCAGAGATGAAACCTACAAGAGGCCTCTCATCTCCATGTGTGATGCCATATTCACTCAGACATACAAATTCAATTGAGGAACACCTGCGCCCTAAGCTAAAAAATATGCTGCATCCCGCTTTTCATTTTCACGCGAGCTTAATGCAGGCGCCAAAGTTTTCTAAAGCAGAATGACACTAAATAAATAAATAAATGAATGAGGGTGGCATGCCTGAAAAGAAGCGCAGATATGATGTGAATCCATGTAAAAGGGAATGTGAGAGGAAGGAAAAGTTATTCAGAATGAGCTTTTTAGTCTGGTTTGCAAAATGTAAAATGACTGGAAATGTCACAGAGTTGACATTTGCAAACTGGATTTGGTTTGGTGACAAACAATATCAGTTTTAAATAATTTTTCTCAAGGGCTAAGTTAGAGAGCACTGTTGTTAAGCTACACATACAAACTGCTTCAAAAGGAGAGTTTTGTCTAGAAGATTTTCTCATTACTTATTTATTCTCAAGATTAAACCAGTAATGACTTAGAGCATATAGTGGACTCTCCAAAAAAGTACAAAACTCTTACAATACTCCAAATGACATATGCAAACTGTTTTTAATTTATGACATAGCTGAGTGTGGGGGAAACAGAACCAAATTTAAATATTTATTCACTATTTTGGCTTGAGATCTGCTGCAATGCATCATCCTGACATTTAAAGTTTGAATATCTTAAGGCATGATTGAAAGTTAAGAGATACAGCTTCTAAAAAATCATGGTTTATTTATAAAGTAAAGTTTAAAACCTTTAAAAAATATGATAATAATAATAATAACAACAACAACAACTATTTTTATATAAAAAATAATTTTATAAATAATATCTTATTATTTTTATTTTATAATGACATTTTATAAATTATATTCTGAATATTTTATATAAAATAATTTTCAAATATTTAATATTAAAAATTAGTTGCATGTTCCTTTACCGGGATTGTCTATTACATATCTTCTACATATTTTTTGTAATAATATAGTTTAATATTCTATATTCTGTATATTTAATTAAAGTGCTTTTTTTGTAGTTTAATTTTGTTTTTGTTTTTTACATAAAATAAGCTTCAGTTGTCAATTCTGAGGACATTCCTCACAGTGGCAGCACCAATAGAAACTATTTTTCAGGATTAGTAGCTTGAAGCCACTATCTCTGAGATCCACTCATTTTTTAAATGAAATTATTTTTTCTCAAGGAGAGGGCAGCGCCTGTGTTTGTGTGTAGCCTGTGCATTCTGTGCTTTTGAATGTGGGTGTAAAATAGATCAATTCTGTCTGTTCAGCATTGGGGGAGGGGAGTAACGGGTAGCTGTAGTAAAGATGCTGTGATTATTGTGATGGAGATTCTCCCCCATACCTTATTTAATAGGCTGGTTGTCATTGGAGTTGCTCGGTCACCGTCATCACTTACACCAAAAGAAGAATTACTATGATGAGGTAATACCGAAGGACAAACCTGAAAAGGAGGTCAGTTTTTTCAGGCATGGTTAGGGTTCCCTTTATCCATCCTTTCCCAAGAGGCAAACAGAAAGCAGGGAGAACACCAGGGATTCACATTTTGCACATGCCTAGGGCAGTTGGAAAGCACAGCTTCTGTACGATTCATCTAGTATTAGATGTTGTTTGATCATTCAGTTTTTTATTTCCGATCTTGAAGTACTGGATCGTTAACTGTTGGAGTGAACAGTTTTTTATGAAAGTGCCCTTTGGCTGTTTGTGTATTTGAGGTAATATATATATATATGCTGCGCACAGACTGTATTTCAGAGAAGCACAGTTTGAAGTCAGCATGAAGTTATTATCAACCCTGTTTTTCTTCTCTTTAATGCTTAATTTCCTTGTCTTATTGTGCATGTCTGACAATAAAACAAATATTTATAATAATATGTTACAGAACAATGTTTTGTGTCAAAAATTCCAAGTACTGGCAAGTTATGTTTACCACAGAAATTATTTTACTTATTTAAATTTAAGGATAAAGCGGATAAGGATCAAGCTGCAAATTAGTCTACAAGGTTTTGATAATTTTATTTTATTTTCATTCAGATATATGTCACAAGTATGTTTCTTGTCATGTCAACTTTATATAGGAATTGTGATTTTTAGCTCCTATAGTGTAAAATATATCTCACAGCAAGAGTTTATAACTGATTTTAAACAATGAATTCATCTTTTCATGTGTTTTACCAACCATACCCCTTAACAATATTATTTAGTCAAGTAAAAAAAAAAAAAAACAACAACAACAAAAAGGAGCTCTGCCCAGCAATAAAGGTAATGAAAAAGGCAATAGTTTCTATAATGTCATGCCTTTGCATCCTTATTCATTCTTAAACTTATCAGGCTAGCTTGGATATAGAAAATTGAGAGATCAGCATCTTTTTAAAAATAAAACACCACATTGCTGAACAGGGCTGTGAGGCAAAATAACGCCAACGGCAACATTTCCTGCAGGTGCCCATCCCCCAGCATGCCTGTGGTCAGAGTCTGATTAATGGTCCTATCTCTTTCACAAATCTCCACTTCCACAGATGCACTTTAAATCTTATTCGTGAGGCACAACGTATCAGTTAAACAACAGGAGATACAATTCTGAACTTTAAAGACAGATCTCATTCTGCACAGCAGGTTGCCGCATTAAAAAATCATGCTAGTATATGTCCCATAACATGGTGTGAAATATAGCATGCTCGTAATGTCTGCAATATAATGTTCCTTGTAATATAGATATGTAACTCAAAGCATGTGACTCTGTTGGAATTCATGCGAGCCATTATTCAAATCAGCAAGACCCAAACTGTGAAGGGAGCGGATTATATAAATAAAGACAAAAAAATAATAAAATGATGAATGGGCTTTGACCGCTTATGGAATAGCGACATCTTTGTCCCTGGGGTTCTTATAAAGGAGGTTGTGTTTCAGGGTATGGGCAACCCTGGAAAGGCACTGCAAAGATGGAGTGGATGGAAAGAAAAGATGCTAGAAAGAAAGGATGAAGGAGGATAGATGTGACAGCCATGGGGACCTAAAAGTTCATGGCAGTGAAAAGGCTTATTGTGTCCCGGGACGTGATGTGAAACATGCAGAGGTTTGCTTTTTGTGCCAGTTTGTCCCTCTCGCTATGTAAACAAGGATGTACCAGTCACAGGACCTGCAAGAAGACCTTTAATAAAGAAACATTTAGCTTTTGCATTAACAAGCTCCTTTATAAAAATAAACTGACAGTACACCTCACTTCTTCCAAACTTTTATGGTAGTTTTTCTTCTGTGGAACTCATATAGAGATCATCATATAGATCAAATAGAGACTCATATAGTTCTGAAGAGTGTTCATGTTGTTCTTGTTCTTGTTGTTCATGTTGCCTATAATGACACCAGATGAGAACGTGGGGCTGGTTGCAGTGTTAAAAGTTAAAGTTAACACCTGTCACAATGCCAGCTGGAAGTGCCATCAGGCTCCACCAGAGGGCACTCCAGCCCAGACTATATGTACTATGTATTTGTCTTTCTGTGCTCCATTCAGGACTTTTATTATGAACAGTTGTCTCCACCCACCTTGTCTGTCGCCATGGCCACTCATCCATTCCTCCACCCCCTAGCCTTGTGTTCGTGTGTATCTGTTAATTCGCTGTTCATTGTCAAAGTCAAAGTCAAAGTGAACTTTATTGTCATCTTTCCATACACAGGTATACAGAGAGACGAAATTGCGAAGCTCAGAACACACAGGAACATACATATATAGACTAAAGACACATTAGACTAAGAAGACATAGTGGACTAAGAAAGTGTGATTGAGCTGAGAAGTATTTAAAGTAAAGTGGCAGTAAAACAAACACATATATGGGTATACTATGGGTATAAGTGGGTATACTCCACTTTCCGGAGTCTCGCAAACGGAAGCGTGCGTATGAAGAGCAGGAGAATCACAGCTTGTACTACAGTAGGCTAGATTGAATAGGCTATATTACCTTAATCTATTGTGTATCATTCTGTAAAATTAATAAATCAGTTTGGGGGTTCAAACAGGCCTCTGGGCTCTGGAAAAATTAAAAGGACTCACAATTCTAATGCATTAGATGTGTTATATATAATTTGTATCACATAAATTCACATTGAAGATTACTAAACAAACAATACAATAGACACATCTATAAAATATAAAATAAATTATGTTTATATTTAATTGTGTTTAATTTCTTAATGTTTAATGGTGATTTTTTTCTTTACATTATTACATTGTTTTTCATTACACTTCTTTAAATTTAAAGCTAAGAGTATTATGTATTATTTTACTGCTGTTTGATAACCTAATGTTCAGGGGTAAATCTTTAAAATAAAAAAAAGTTCTCCAGAATTGTGAGAGAATCATGATCTGTATTCTAAGCAAAAAAAATTGTGATTCTCATTTTATCCAGAATTCTGCAGCTCTACTATGCCATATTACACTGAGAAAGATTGGCGAGAGGAAACATTCATTATTTTTAACCATGTCAAAGGATTATTTCACAACCCTATGTGAACCTGAGAGGAGATATATTGAGAAACTACATTTTATTGGATTATTTCAGTGTCCCTCTTTCTTACTTTCCTTTTGTTAGAGAATGATCTAACTGAATGGCCCAACGTGAAATATGCTGACATCTATTTCATTAAATCACCAGGTAACAGAACAATTTACTCTCCTAAATGAAGATGAAAACACTATAGCTTAGATAGATTCAACCTTTAACCAATGTTTTAATAATATCAGCACATAACCTCAGCTTTATGAAAGTTAGAAGGTGTGCAGTTAATTGCTAAAATGATGAGAATTAGCAATTAAAAAGCTAATATTAGCTATGTGTGTTAGCAAGCGATAGCTTGGGACAACTGGTATTCTTCCACTTTGAAATTTACTACTTCATGTCCCAGTTTCACAGACAGGGCTTAGACTAAACCAGGATTAGGTCATAGTTCAGTTAGGACATTCAATAAATGTTATGAACGTGCTTACAAAACAAAAATAAAAATAAATGAATACTGGAGAGTATCTTGAGACAAAACAAAGGCACTGATGTATTTTAAGATCAGTCCAGGGGCGGAGTGGCAATCAGGGCAAATGGGACTTTTCCCAAGGGGGTTCATATACCCCTGGTTTCACAGACAAGGCTTAATCTTAATTCTTGGCTAAAATGTCATTACAACATTTAATCTAAAGGGTTATAACACTTTTCTGTTGCATCATGGATTTCTTTAAGTTGTTTTTATGACCTCAGCCACAGTTAGACTTTCAGTAGCAATTTACCAGAGCATGCATCATTATTCCATTTTGCTCAATCACTTTATAACCCTCACTAAAGTTTTGAGAGAGGACCTTATTTTCAGTCATTGCAGGCTCTTCTCTGATTAACTATCCACAGACTGGTTTTAATATGGTAGAAGGATACAGAGATCAAGGTATATCCACTTCATAAGTATGGTTAGCACTGCGCTTTTCCATTTCAGTTGCCATTATAGGTAAAAGCTTGTTAATATGTAAATTTGTGCTATAAGGGTATCTTCCTGTCATTAGGGAGTCATCAAACATCCTTTCCACATTATGCTAATGAAGCATGGAAATGACAAAAGCAAGGGAAACAACATTAAGTTAGAAAAGAGGCAGAGTGCACAGCTTCGCTTAATGTGACATACTATTTTGTAGAGACACAATCATGGTCTCCAGACATATTGGTTTTTGAGATGAACAAGTTCAGTTGACCCACTGTAATGTGTTTTTTGTATTCTTTCAAAGCTGATTAAACGACACATTTGAGAAACAAGTTAGAGAAAGTCATTTTAGTCTCTTATTTTCTTTATAAATAGTGCATGCTGCACAGCTGTTGCTGGGACAGTATTCAGAAAAAACAGTGGTATGGTGGTAATTTCAGAGTCATATTTTGCTCGACATAAGAATACATTTCTGAATCATTGTTCATGTGTTATTTTAATTATGTTTATAGGATACCATGATGTTTTAGAAATCTCAAAGTCAGGCCTGAACTAAACAAAATGGCAATTCATGCATTAAAAGTACATATAAATTAATTTCAAATAAAATCAAATAAAATAAAAAAATCATTGAACAAAGTGGAAAACTATTGTAGTGATGTATTAAATTGAACACATTCTTATCCCCTAAATTATTCTATTTTATTATGATTATTTTTAATTTATATGATCCAAAAAACAGTATGTATACAATATAACAAAATCCAGTTTTCTGCAAAAAAAAAAAGAAAAAAAGAAAGATTAATCGAACTTAATCAACATTTATGAAACAAAAGCAACGATTTATAACAAGACAGTATGCAACACTTTAAACATGCATTTATAATTAGCAACATGCACATCTAACTTGTGATAACTGTAAGAGATCTGCCAGATGGACAGTTTTAAAAATGCTGAAATACTGTACCTATGGATTTAAGGTGTCTTATCAGGGAATCGCTAGGTTGTCAGATGATTTTTATTAGCCAGAATTCTATTCAGTCATTTATATGTTTTTTTTTTTTTTATAACATTCTCTACTAGGCTAGCAAAGTGCTAAAAAGCCTTTGAGGACCTTAACACTTGCCTCTAGCTATTTTTGTTTTAAAAATAAACTGTATTGTTGTATACTACTGTAATGTCTCTCTCCCATTAGATTGCAGTGATGGGATCACATCCATTACAGGCCTGTGAGGCTGGATCCTTTAGGTTCTTCATTCCATTTATATGCAGATGATGTCCATTCTGTATCTCTCTTTCATAATTGGGCCTATAATCTGTAAAAGAGAAGAGTAGACACAGCCTCTTATCCCTGCACGTGTGGGAAGTCCAGATTCCCAATCATTTTTGCACATGCCCAAAGAAAGTGTGTTTTTGTGGATGAGGGGAAGAGGGAATCTTTCCTTATCCTCTTTTCACTACATTTATCCTTTGTTACAGACATCTGTGGAAATGCTGGCTGGGTCAAGGTTACAAAGCATTTATAGAAGGACAACTAAATGTCTGTATCCAATCCCATCTAATTTGAGGGTTTTGAAGGTTTAATTTGGTATAACATGCTGTTAGATTTTTACCTTCAGCGTAAGTGCCCTCATGATGACATTGTTGAAAATCAATAAGATTTAGTCATTCTCACAAAAAGGACACAAAACAAAACCTCATAACAAAGCCACTGTGTAAAGCTTGACCCTGGCAGAAAGGTTTTGCTTGAAAGAGTTAAAGGTTCCATACCATCTGTAAAATTTATGGTAAAAAAACGGCAGCTGTGGTTGTGTCACGCCATAGGCGTTGCCTTGTGCCTTGTCTGTTGTCTTGTGCCTGTGTTTTTGCTTATGTCTAGTTCCATGTGCTCTTGTTTA
>JAUCNO010000841.1:837635-850143 GCA_032353835.1 Enteromius viviparus | reverse complement strand
GTCACCGATCTGGGCCGGTCATACAAAAAATCGGCCGATTCCGATCACTAGCCGGTCAATCGGTGCATCTCTATTTTGAACTTAACTTCAGCAAAAAAAAGTGAAATGAAGAAATTTATTTAGGTCATGTGACAGTAACATGGCAAATGTAGTACATCCGAAATTTCATGCAAGGTACCCATACTGTATTTAAAGAACATATAGTGCCATTGAAATTTAATTTTGCTAATAATTTAAACTTAAGTGTGTGTATGCACATTCTATTTTAATTGTTATATTACATTTTACAAATCAAAAAGCATTTCTAATAAACTCTTCTAAACTGAAATTTTAAGGGCCCTATTAAATATTTTATTTATTCCTACGTTCTCTTTTGCCCAAATTCATTTCAAGTTTTTCATTGTAATTTTTCAACTTTTTCTTTAAAATGCTACAAATCAAACCGCATTAAAATCTTAAAGGTGACTTAATATTAAAATCTGAATATTTTCAAGAAAAGCAAAGTCGTTAGCTTCACTGACCAGCACAGAACTCTATTTGCTGTAGATTCCCAGCCTCAGAGGAGACAAGAGAGCAGTGGATTTATTGATTTATTTACTATAAATTGCACTATAAACATGCAATTTCTTTTCCAGCTGTTTTTTTAGCTGTGTGTTTTTACTTGTGTGTATTTGTGAGTTTAAGCACAATAAGACATGAAAAAAAGCTGCTTTCTCTACACGATTTTAGTGCAATAGAAACAGTAATCAAAACCAAACAGATGTTCTTTAAAAGAGTATCTGAGATACAAGCTGTAAAGGCACAGCCCTATTCTGGAAAAAGGGGCAGTGAACAGCAGCTCATTTATATTTAAAGAGACATGCACAAAAAACAGTGTGCCTGCGTCCGAATCACTTTCTTCCCTAGTACACGAAAAACAGTATGCGAGGCAAGTAGTATGTCCGAATTCATAGTATTTGAAATTCAGTAGGCGAGAACTACCCCGATGACTTACTGCTTCCGCCCGAATTCTGTAGTAAGCATACCATGGACACTGTACTATCACATGAGGCTCTCGGAGAGGATGCGTCATATTCGAAAAATTATGGAAAGTTGAGACGCGGCTCATTTTTAAGTGTAAGTACCTCAGGTACGATTAAATTACACTTGTTTAACACAATCTAAATAAACGGATGACTTATTGAAAATTTTAATTTTTGCGCTGTTGTGACGACGCATTGACACGTGACAACATCAATATGGCGGATGTAGTACGTCTGAATTGCATTCATACTACCCCCATTCATACTATATAGAACATACTTTTTAACGGTCGGGTAGTACGTTAAATTTTAAATGTAGTACCTACTTAAGCAGTATGTGATTTCGGACGCAGCATGTGTTTCTGCTTCCACTCAATATAGGTATTTTCAACATTATAAGAAATGATCTGTGGGGTATTTCACAGACACATGAAACTCGACAGATACATTCTGGGTACACCTGAGACTTATATTACATATTGTAAAAGGTGGATTAATAGGTCTCCTTAAAAATTCAGCATTTTATAGTAAATTCTGTTTTTATGTCTCTATTCTGCTATTAATCCTGTGTTTCCTATTTCTTCCTTTTTATCCTAAATCACTAAAAACCTCCAAACATGAGTTGAGAGGAAATGAGATAAGAGAAACTTGCAACCTTTTGTAATGTTATTGCTCTTTTTTTCCCATTGCTATTTGCACCCACGGTTGTCCAATAGATGCAGTAACCTTTTATTGGTCAACGGAATGTGGTCTATGCCACCCCATGTCCCGTTGCCAGGCCAACAGCGGCAGTGCCCTATTAGCACAGCCCTGCAGACTCCTCAAAAAGAGCATCTAGCGGAGTACAGCTGCGGCCGTGATACAGCGCTGTCCCGATCCTCGTCCACGCTTGCATTTCTGCAACCTCAGCCTCAGTCTCTCCATCTGGTCTTTGAAGGAGACCAGAACCCCCAAGTAATCAATTTTTAGTGAGACACTCCTGTGATATTTCAAGTACCTCCTGACTTTGTGAAAAATAATCTTGCGCAGGATGACGTCTTAATATCGGGCCGCTCAGCTTCCTGCAAGTGACTGCATTAAAGCTTTCATTAGCTTTCATTGCAGTTCATTGATGACAGTATTAGTGGGGAGCTGACTTCTTGTTGATGAAAGCCAAGACTGTTTCTGAGTAACAGAAGCCCTTGTTTCGCTCCAGGTGGACTCACCTGCTCTATCTCTGGGGACGCAATTATTCTTTTCGTGGCTGCATGAAGACGCACGCATCCCTAGATGGCTGCGCAGGCAAGCCCTTGCTAATTGGTGATGTCAGCGATTCACCGCTGCCCCTGTTTTCTTTCCCGCTGCTCTTTGTTTTCTTTTTTTTATTCCCTTTCTGGCACCTATTTATTTTGTTGTTGGTTGAGCTTGCTTGACATTTTCTCCTGCATATGCATGTATCGATAAATGTTTTATTCATGGAAATTGAAAAATGGAAGTTCCTAGCTCTCTCTGACTTTCTCCTAACGCTCATAACATGTTTGCCAGAACAAGCTGAGATGTTTTTGAGGAGCTAATGTAATTCAATGAGGAAAAAGATGAGTGAGAATAAAGTTTAATCCCTGTCGTGTTTCATTTGTCTTTCTTGACACTGCCGGGATCTTTTAATGAGCATGCGTTGTTAATTGACTGACTGGGATATGAGGTTGATCGCAGCACATGCTGGTTGAAAAACAGGAGGTGCACTCTTGCAGTTTTGAACCCACTCTTCATCCCTAAGGATGCACGCACCTGTTCTTGAATAATTGTGCTGGTGCCATTGTTTAATTCCACTTTAAAGATCTTGGTTTTAATTAAAACGTTAACTTTGTTTATTCTTCCCTGTGTTAACCTTAGATGGCTAGGAAGTTCTCATAGAAATCTCTTGTAGGTACTAGTGGTGTTTTTATGCATTGCTGTACGTTGTCATGGAGCGAGACATGATGCAAGGCTTGTGAAATATGTCTCATGCCTTGTGTCATATGTCCTCTGGATATATTCCATTTGTGTTTGTACAGGTGATTGGCCCCTCTGCATCCAACATCAACAGTAACATATGACAATATAACACTCCAGTGTCAAACATGCAGAATATTTTTAGAGCTCTCCCTCTGGAATTGTGTACATACTGGCTGAAGAAATCCCTTATGGACTGAAAAGTGTTTTTGATAAATGCTTTCTTTTGTGCCAGTTATTGGATTTGCCCAAATAGTGTAAACGTTGTGTTTGTGGTGCGTTAAAAAACTCTTGGTTTGCTAGATCAGCTTTTATTGGAACCCTTATAAAATTAAATAAATATAATAAAAGTGCCATCACAGTAATAAATTACATTGTTTAAATATAAAATTGTATTGTATATTAGATTATATTAGTATATAAGTAATACATTTCATTATATTACTGTTTTACTGTATTTTTTTATCAAATAAATGTTCCCTTATTCAAAGATCCTACCAAAATTATGAATGGCAGTGTATATATTCATATTATATATTTAATTATTCCATTAGTTTTTATTATATTTCCATTTTTATATTATTTTAGTGGCTTTTTATTCTTTTTTATTTGATATCATAGTTCAGATCTGACACAAAAAATAGGGGTGAACATGGAATTTTATTGTTCTTGTATGGAAAAGATTTACATTTCTCCACGTCTTTTGATTTTTAATTGTGTAAATAGAAACCAGTAAAGAGTACATTTTGATTTCAGTAGTATTTAATATCCTAAAAACCTCCTCATATTTTGTCAAACTGATTTTGCCAATCCAGACAGTGATTCTGGAGCAGTGTTTATCAGCAGGGACAGAGGGAATGCACCGCGGTGTCTCTGACACTGAAATAAGGGGCTCTCATTGTCATGTCACAGGCAGAATTAGTGGAGATAGTTAGAGCCACGATGAAGTATCTGTCTGCGTGATGGGAAGCAAAACAAGCCCAATTAAAGCACCCGGGACCTAGAGAGCAGCCATACAGGTGGCAGCAATCCACACACCCTCACCTTGCTCTTTTTATCTTTTAGTTTTATGCACTGTGGATGAAATTCTGCTGTGTTTAAGTGTAGACAACTGTTCAAGCTTGCTCACACACACACACTCAATCCAACAAAGTGAAAATGAAGGTTGCAAAATAAGGCACTTAGCATCGAATTTGTTCTTTGCCGGTGATATAAGTATCTACTTACCCCTGAAAGGACACATCAGTTCTTGCAGAATGGATGGCGAATAGTGACAGACACGTAATTTTGAGATGAAACGGAACATAAGAGCTGGTTATCTTTTTGATATTTGATCACAATACAAAGCTTTTCACCTGAAAAAATTTTATATGTATTTTCTAAGATTTTACACGTTATGTAGATTTCAAAGGAGGCAGTCACTTGATTTCAGTTAGGAAAATTGAAAATATTTGTGACCCTGGACCACAAAACAAGCCTTAAGTTGAGCAGGTAAATTTGGAGCAATTACCAACAAAACAGTATGGGTGAAAATAATATTTTTATATACTGCATTTATTATGTTATTTCTTTTATTCCAAAAATACCATTAGTATATTAAGATCATGTTCCCTGAAGATATTTTGGAAATTTTCTTTCATAATTGTATCAAAACATAATGTTTGATTATTAATATACAATGCTAAAGACTTTATTTGGACAACTTTAAAGGCACTTTTTCAATATTTAGATTTTTTGCACCCTCAAAATTTTCAAATTGTTGTATCTCGGCCAAATATTGTCCTATCCTAATAAAGGCATAAATGGAAAGCTTATTTATTCAGCTTTCAGATTATTTATAAATCTCAGCCAGGGTCACATTTTCTGTTTGTTAAATTATATAAATTATTCCAGACTTTTATTTAATCACAATTTAATACAACAAGCCATTTAGTAATATTTTTGAAAATTTTGTATTGTTACAGTTTAAGAGTAACATTAAATGAGTTTAAGATTAAAATAAAGTATAGGAAAATATAGGACATACAGTAGGTGGACAACCAAAATGTCCCCTACCGCTGCGTGTACCGCCGCGGCAAAATCCCGGATTTAAATTTAATTCAGTCGCGTGTTAAAGTCGTATAGGAAATAAATCAATATTCATTGACAATGTATAGTACAAAATAATCTGTTGTCTGTTATGTTTAGAAAGTTATTTGATATAAATGTTGGAACTGACAGTGAGCACTGCTTTTTATTTTATTTTATTTTCAATCCAAATTGTTTTTCAGATTTTCATATGGAGTGAAATGATACCCTATTTTTTATCTTTTTTAATCAATTTGGAACATGATTTTATGAAACGGATGGGGGGGGCTGACACATTTTGAATATTATCTGAATTACAAAGCACATTTACATGGCTTATGGCAAAAAACATTATGCAACCAAGCTGTCTAAGAAGAAATAATGTTTTAAAAAAGACTCCAGGAAAAAGAAAATCCAACATTTTGCTCCTTTAAAGAAGCTTAAAGTTTATCTTTCACTTTGTCTCCTGCAAGCAATACATGCTCTCAAACCAGAAAGCATTTTCCAGTAAATGGAATTAAATCTATTTCGCAGAAAAGAACCTAAAAAAAAAGGTTATGATTTCTGCTGCTCTTTCTCACTTTTATTGTTTGTTTAAATAATGTTTTGAATATGGTTTAAGATTCTTGTATTTATTAGAAGTGCTGACCACGATGTGACCACCCCCTGCCGCTGCTCTTTTATTTTCTGTTATTTTGAAGCTGAAACACCTGCGGATGTTCTCTGGTTTTGGAAGAAAGTGCTCACTCCTGCTGCTTGTTAGAGCATCTGATGACCTTTAGAGCTTTTTATGGCTGCTTCAGACTAAGTTACTCTCAGCTCTACTTCATCTGTTTTTTTTCCCTTTGCTTTTGCTCACTTTGCTAGATTAGTTGGTCAGAGCTCCAGTGAGGTGAAGTGCAATACTTAATGAGTTTTCTTTCCACAGAGCCAGCAAACATGCAATAACCAACAACATGTAAAAACATAGAAGGTACAAATGCAATTAACTGTAATGTAATGCTGTAGGTGTAAAATTCTAGAAAAAAAGCTACAGTAGCATTAAGCCATCTTCAGCTTTCTTATTATATTCAGTTAGTTTTGTCATTTTATAATAATACTTAAATTCATTTGATTTTGAGACGTAGGAAGAAACACAAGGCAGTTTACCAGGGTTTAAACTGATTAAAGTTTATATTTTGTATTCTCTTGTACCAGAATTATTCAATTAATTAAAATTATAACTGATGATGATTATTATAATTTTTTTTTTTTTTTTTTGTGAACCTTCACTTGTCACAAGTTATGTATTTGACACATTATTTTTTTATCTGATGATGTTAACACATATCGGGTGATATTTTGTGAAAAAGTGTAAGCATTAAAATGTAAATTAATCTATCTGAAAATGTTTAACAGACTGATACAAAATACTTGTTTTTCACACTAATACTGCTCAGTCCCATGTTTCAACCCCCCCCTAAAAATGCAGCTTCAACTGAGTAGGTTGCATGAGCAATCTCATTGTGTCACTTCACACGAAGAGCCTCAAATCACAAGTGAGAGGCGTTTACCGCACATCTAATTGCCCGAGCGTTTTCCGTTACAACTGCGCTGCCATAGCGAAGGTTAAAAACAGACCACAGGGGTGATAGAAAGCGATGAACGCATGTCCTCAAACCCTTGTTCTATATCAATCAACGGCGATTCCATTACAGTTGCTGTGGTGTTAGTTGAATTAATTGATATGTTTTGTCTGCTTGTGGTTTGACTCTCTAATGCCTTACCAGTAGCTGGCCTGCTCAGAGCCACCAGCTAATAGCTTGTTTTGCAAGCAGGTTGGGTGTCTGTAAGTGGAGCGTGCTGATTGCTCTCTTTCTCTCCTTCTCTCTGTCTCTCTCTCTCTGTCTGTAGGCAACACGCTGCAGAGCCCCGTGTTCACGAAGCAGCCAGGCAGCATTGTGTTTCCAGTAGACTCCATGGAGAAGAACCGGGAGGTGGTTTTCAGCTGTGAGGCACAAGGTGACCCTCCTCCTTTTTACAGGTGAGTTGACTGCCAACTTGCCACCGCAAAAACACTGCTGTTTGGTCATCTGCATCACTGCTTCGGTAAATTGTACCTCAGTCCCTTTTTTTACGATTCCAGAAATGCATAGGCTCTTTCGTGCCAGTGCACATTGGCATCAGTAGCTTTACACCGTGTCCTAAGCAGGTGCAATGTGATAAGCGGTAAAATTCTTCATTGTGCCAGGGAGAGTTTTTGTCCTTTTTGTTTCTGCAGCATTATACTGGGTAACTCCACCCACAATTAAATCTCATTGGACCAATGTTCTGCTCATCATAACTGTACATTAAACTGTTTCTTAAAAACTGTGAGTGTTTCCTGAATGCTGCTTACAGGTACATCTGCTATTGGTTGGCCAAGATACAGTAGCCCAACATAGTCCCGCCCCAAACTCACACCATTGGTTTGTTTAATATTCCTGTATAAGATTTTTTAGAAAGATATAAATTAAACTAATTTCAGATTCATGTAGTGGAAATCTAAGCAGACTCTTTAGTTAAATTGTTAGCTCTTCCCTTAAACATGTTGAATCATTTTGGCATGTTTAAGGTGTTTTCGCTGATCTATAATAAAAAACTGGATTGCTCATGATGTCATGTAAGTGAAGCCACCATGCCGCCATATTGGTATTCGGTACTGTTCACATACATTCCATTGAATTAATAGGAAATCTTATGAATTCAACAAGAAAACATCACCTAACAAGTCAGCGTTTTCAAATCCCTGTACATTCATCTAATGCAAACACCCTGTAAACACCTATTTTTAAAGTGGGGAATTTCCCTGCTTATTAAAAGCTAATTAAGGACACAACCTCAGAAAAATTAATACTTTGAATACAAATATACCTTTATTTGCCTTGTACTTTTATTCGTTGTTCATATAATTTTGTTATAGTTTAGTTTTATTTGTGCGGGCTACCTGCAAATGTTTCAACAATTATTTTATTAACAGCATCGAAGCAGGTAATAATTGAAATGTTTGTTAAATTAATTATTAATTTAATAATTAATTATTAATTTAACAACATGTTGACAATAATGTTAGTAAATTTGCATGATCTTAGAGAGTCTGAAATAGATATTTCTCTATGGGGATTTTAAAAATATTATACACATCAAAATTTATTCAGAGAATTAACTGACTAATTACATACAGTAAGAACACAAAGCTTTATTTCAAGATGATGGAAGCTTTTCATTTCAGGACTTAGCAGCAGAGGCTGTTATGTTAATAACTGTATATTCAAATACATTTCTGATACTAATACTTTCATGTTGATATAATACCTAAGTAGTTGTACATAAAGAAATAGGCTATATTTTGTGTTAAATCAGTTACCTGTGTCGGCAGTACGCAGCAGACCCACCCACCTAAACGACTAAAATATAGCGCTTATCCTGCACGAAACGACTATCAATTTTGCAGATTACATCTGAAGTAAAAATTGATTTACATACACATAAAAAAATTAATCCAGTGTGACTGATTCGCTTAAAATCGGCTGATATTAGGTCAGCGTTTTGCCTGTGACTCAATGGTGCTCTCTGCCAGGAGGGAATAGTAAGATGGCGGATCGAACACTTCCGGTGGCTTCACTAGAAAAAAATCCAAAATCATAATTACTGAGATACATACTACCATTCACTAGTCTGTGGTAGAAAAGATTTTTGAACATTTTTAAAAGATGTCTCTTATGTTTTTTTTTTAATGTATTTATTTATTTTTTTATGTAATTTATTCCTGTGATGGTAAAGTTAAATTGTAATATCAATGTTAAAAACAGTTGTGCTGTGTACTTTTTCAGGAATATTTAATAAATAGTTCAAAAGGACTCTTAAAAATAAAGGTGCTTAATGATGCCATAGAAGAACCTTTTTTGTCTAAATGGTTCCATTAAGAACCTTTGAGAACATCTCAAGAACCTTTCTGTTTCACAAAAGGTTTTTGTGGCAAAAGAAGGTTCTTCAGATTATAAAAAGGTGAGAAAGAGATGAGGCATCACTGAGAATAACCTTTTAAGCCTTTTTAAAAATGCTAATCCCAAATGTTTAAATGGTTTGGTATTTTTTAAGAATGTTTGAGTGGTACGTCATTGAGATATATCTTTAAAAATATTGTCGAATGACCGAAAATACTATTTTTCTAAATATATAGTTTTTAATAATATATCAGCCTGACGCTGTTTTTCCTTCTTCACATTCTATGATTTCTCAATAGTAAAGTCTGTTTTTAAGTATGTTAAAGGAGCGTCTGGTTCGATGGCTTCAAATTAACGTGTTCCCCTGACACTGTTCAGATGTGCTGCAGAAAGACGGATATACATGCTGTTCTAGAATTGATCAAGCCTAATGGAAAAGCTAATCAGTAGCTTCCTCTTTCCTGTCAGGAAGCTTGAATCATGGAGCCTTTTGATGAATGTCCTTCTCTCTGCTGCTCTAGTGTCCATCACTTTCAAAGTGCATTAAGTTCAACCTCATGATCTACTCCATCCCTCCCCATGTCTTCTAAACCTAAATGACTTTCCTTTTAGGCTTCGCCATGCTTTTTCATTCAAATATAATGAAAGTTCAATAAGTATGCAGAAGCACCATCAAACTTTTGATTGTGGCAGTTCTCAAGTTAATTGCTTTAATGAAGCTGACATTTTTAATGAATATTTTTTTCTGTTCCACACCTACAGTATTGTATTTTATTATTGACTTTAAAATGCACTAGTCAAACAAACCACTTATATGGTACTTCAGTATTTTTTTGTATTTTGGTGCCATTTTTGAAGATTGAAAGCTGTTGTAATCATTGTAAATGCAAATGTTTGTTCAGTGCATTCTGTAAAATGTATTTTTGTGATTCACAAAGTCATACGAATTTCAAAGGGCATGAGGTTGATGGCAGAATTTTTATGCTTTTGGCTGAACAACCCTTTAAGCTCATGCACAAGCCCAGAAGATAATCAAAGCTGCAATTGTAGCTTTTGAGCTAAGGCATCTGGTGTGTGTCTACCTTTTGGAAGAAGGTTTTAGTAAAGAATGTGTTACGCAGAAAGACTTAAAGTGTGCAACAGATCCTCAAACCGCCTCCTGTGTCCTGAGCCAGATGGTGTTGTATAGACTGCTATGTAATGTCTGTTTGAGCATGAGCACGTAAAAAGCATGTGCTCAGCAAATGGAGCGTCTGGTTAAAGCTGTCACTGCCGCGAGGAGTTTGATGTTGTGATCCTATGTAATCATATCTCAGTACTATTATTTTTATGTCAAACTACACTTTAAAGTAAAAAAGTGCCTTTCTACCTGATGTGGCCCATAAAAAAATACTTTTGTATGTATAACCCTTATAGTGCACTCAGACTGATCGGTTATAGAAATGAAGAAATAAACAGAAATAAAAAAATCTATAATAATGTTTTTGCTTAAGTAAAGAATAATGTGCTGGCAGCTGGTCATTACTACAAAATAAACCCTGACAGGATGATCACTGTATATAATTATGTTTATTGTATAGGTTATAAAGTAATGGACATGAAATATTAATGTTGCAAATAATGTGCTGTGTAACAAAAACAGTTCATTCTTTCAAATAGACTGCCACGTAGTAACTGTAATCATCAATTTTATCATAGTACATATACTTTTGAACAAATTTTAGGTTTTAGAATTTTATATTATATTAATTTATATTATCGCTAATTTCTGTACATAGTGAGCTTGAATTATATAACAATTAACAATTATCAAACATAAAAAAAAATATAAATAATAGTTTTATTTATTTTATTACTTAATTAGTTTTATTCTCCATATTTTAAAACATTTAAAATGTAATTAAATTATAAATAATATTTTAAATAAATGCTGTTCATTTAGACTTTATATTCATATTTAAAATTTATAAAAACAAAAAGAAATTGTTCAACAAGATCAGAATATTAGAAGACTGGAGTAATGTCTGCTGAAAGTCTCAATTTTAAATCATAGTAATATTTAACAATAGTACTGTTTTATTTAAATGCAGCTTTGGTAAGCATAAGAAGCATCTTCCCAAAACAAAAATAAATGTACCAACCCCAACCTTTTGAACGGTAGTGTGAGTAGTATAAAATTCAGATTAGACTAGAAAACAAATTTTAAGCAATTAAGCACAAGATCAAAAGCTTTTTAGCTTGGAGTCAATTGTGTTTTAACTTTTAACTGGTGTCATATTTTATGTGATGCATGGCAATGTGATTTTCCTTATAACGTTAAAACTAAAATGCTCAAAAATCATGGTATATCATTGCTTATTGAACAGCCCTGTTAACCTTCCATGATCTGATGCTTTGTAACACCTACTCCTTGTGGTAGGTTGGAGAGGCAGTATAATTGAAGTTTAACAACTTATTGTAAATTACACTGCTCGGTTCTCTTGATCTGAGACGACAGCTGCTCCTTATACTTCAGACATCCCACCTTCTCTCTCTTAGCTTCTCATTCTAATTCACTTCTCCTCTTTACCTCACTTCAAGAACCTCAGCTTAAAACATGAAGGAGACTAGAGAATGCTATAGAGTATCCTTGCATCACCTCGTCGCGAAGTTGAGGGAGAATTGTCAATCAAAGGAGAGCCTGTAGCCATAGTTACAGCAGCAGATGGGAAGTGGCCGTTTTTTTAACGGTTACACAAAGTTTCTTGACATGCTGTCATATACCAGCATTCTCATTTGTGTGCTGATAATTGATCTTTTGAAATGAAGTTGTTATATTTTCTGGGAGAACGCGTCGGTATTTCTGGCCCCCACAATGAAACGAGAACAAAGCATTGGCGTAGTGTGAAGATGCAAATGTGTCACAAAAACTTGGAAATAAAGAGAAAAAACACAGGCTGTCTGTGACACAAACTGGATGTTTTGTCACCCAAGATGGGAACTGTAGGTGGTGAAATCTCAATTTCTTCCAGGGACAGGGGGTTAGTAATAACTGATGACATCCATTCGTACCCTTCTCTTGTTTCAATGCCATGTTATTTTATATAATTAGATTTCTTAGAAACTATATATCAACCGGCGTTTCATTTACAAGTTTGATCGCATTTGATGTGGTGTTGTCATTATTCCTAATTGTGTGTGCATGTGTGCTTTTACACTTCAAAAATGGCCAAATCAAGAATCTTAAACAAACAGGAAACTCATTCTACTGTCAGAAACAACTCCTCGTCCCCTTTTCTTTTCATCAGCCTCTCTAAGATCAAACAGAGCAGAAAAGGGCACTTGGTAACTAATGGGAAGGGGAAATCATCTTATTATTGAGCCTGATTTGGATTTGGAAACTCTCCACTCCTATCAATTACCGGCATCTCTGAAGATCATGCGATATCGTTTGCTGTGGGTTACAAATATGAAATATTTATTGCGTTTTTGTCTTTTAAAAAC
>JAUCNO010000841.1:820437-837535 GCA_032353835.1 Enteromius viviparus | reverse complement strand
ATATATATATAAAATAATCATTCAAAAGTGACATTAAAAGATGCATAATTTTATAAAAAGATGTATATTTAAACAAATTACATTTTATTGGACTCACTATTCACCAAAGAATCACATAATTTTTTCATTTATCTATTTATTTGACATTTTATCATGGTTTCCAAACATATTCACAACCTTTTTTTTTTTTTTTTAGCATATATTTTTTTTATTTTCAGCATATCATGATCATGCGACACTGAAGATGAGAGTAATGACTGGAATAAGTTACATTTTGCACTCAAATAGACAACTTTTTTTAATTGCAATAATTATTCACAAAATACACGATAATAATTACATTAGTGTATTTTTGATCAAATAAATGTAGCATTAGTGGGCATAAGAGACCAATTTTAAACATTTGAACAGTAGTGTATATTTTTTCTATTAGCCTACATTATTAGAAATTCAATAAACATAAAACTTAAATGAAACCTAAATTGCAAAAAATAGAGGAAAGACCAGATAACAGTCTTTATTAAACTCAAATCAGATCATAAAAATCAGTATTATAACTAATGGATAAGAATGATTTTTTGATGTTATACTGCGAGGTGTCTGAAAAAGTTTACTGTGCATGTCATTGCAAAATTAATAAAGAAAACAATGAAACGTTCAGAATTGATGAATAACCGGCGTCTCACCTCTGTGGCGCTGAATGGAGCTCCTCGTAGCTTGACTGTGAAATCTGTGCTGGGTTCATTCTATATTAGTGTATGAACAGCAAAAACAAGTGAGCCCCCAACAGTCCAACTCTTTTAATAAAACTATGTTTTATCACACTGACCGTGTTCTGAGTTCCTGGTTTTCTTGTCTTGTCACCACTCTCATAAGCACTGTCTGTGTTTTGGGCTGGGGACTCTTCATCCTCCTCCTCTTCCTCATTCTTATCAGAAGCATTAGAACTGCCATCTTCTTGTTCTTCATCCTCATCCATCTCTTTCTCATCCACCATGTCTGATTTCTCCACAATTTTGGAGCGAAGATAATCCATATCAGATAGATCTTTCTTCAGTGCTTCCTTATCAGTTCCTGAAGAAAAAACAAATTAGGAAAGAATGAGAAATCTAAATTACGCACTCAGAACTTCAGAGGGAGATTCTCTAGAAGCAAGCACAAAGTTTGCACACCCTTTTCATCAGCATCTTCATCCTCCTCAGCATCACTAAATTCCTCGGATTCATCAGAGTCAAAGTTTAGGTAATCATCACTAACAGCTGCCTTCTGCTTCTTCTTCTTCTTCTCCTCCTCCTCCTTCTTTTCACCTCCAACAGAAGTTGCTTCTACAGTGTCATTGGCCCAAGTGGGCACCAGTGTGCGTTTCTGATGCACAGCGAGGAACTCCTGGAAGTTCTGGTCTTTTTCAAGCTGAGGATTCCACATGACATTTTTTACAATGGATGCATATGTATCCAAGATTGATTTGTTTCATGCAAAGAGGCATACTTACATCTCCAAGAACATTTAAAGGCTTCTTTTGCTTCTGTGGAGATGAAGCGACAGCATGAATTCAGTTCGATTTATTTATATTACACTTTTCACAACACGCATTGTTCAGAAGAAACCATTCAGTCAAACAAACTGTTTGCAACCAAAGGGAAAATAAAAAGCTAACCTTTACATGTTTTTCTGCTTGTTCACATGATGTTTGCTCTTCTGATGCTTTCTTTGATGATGGCTGAAGTGTGTGTTTGCTCCAAGGTCTGGCTTTGTTTGGGTCGCCAATATCTCTGCAGAATTCCACCTAATTCAGACAGATAATGAATAATAATTAAGAGATAATAGTTCAAACACACACACACACACACACACACACACACCCTGTCACTTACAATAACTTTAGATGTGTCCACAAAGCTGTTGTTGAAATGTTTCATAGCTTTCTTTGCATCATCCTCTGTCTTGAAGCCCACAAATCCAAATTTACGAAATCTACCATCTTTGGTAAATTTCAGGGTAGAGTCTGTTAGCGTCCCAAAATCCGCAAACATCTTACGGAAACGTTCTTCCTTCATCTGAGGACAAAGAATAAATAAAATTACTTTCTACTTTTCATAAACGAGATCACACACAATTCAAACGCACCCTGCATTTTAATCAGTGCTTATAAGAACTAACTAAATTAACTATTTTATATTTTATTAATTAACCTTATCAGAAAGTCCAGTCGTGGTACCATGTTACAACGATGCTATCAAATAATAACATTAACATCACCGTACTTCAACATATACTCCACGGCATTTAAATTATACTCAAAACAGCGTACCAGCAACATTATGTCCAAAAACTACAGTAGGTCTACGACACAAATGTTAGTGAGTAAACGTGCTTAATAGTGTTTAATAGTTAGTTGATCTTTGTAGAAGCGTGCATCTTTGACAGCGGACTTACATTATAATATTCTAATATCATTACAGATACTCACCCCATTTGGGAGATTCTTGACTATTAACCTTGACATCTTTTTGATCCCTGTGGGAGTTTATCCGGTAAAATAACAATAAATTGTTTTATCAACAATAAAGCATGGAGCGCTTCAGTAAGTCGCCATCTTTACTATATGACGTAAAGCACGTCACCAAAAGAGACGTGATTGTGCCTCCCTCTTCTGGACATGAGTTGAACGACAGAAGGAGTGTTATAATACATACAAAACTGTATTTTAGTATTGTAAGCCTTTGCAGTATGTTAATTAAGCATAACCTTTAAACATTTAGCTTTTTATTTTCATTTGCGTAATAGTTAAGGCTGTATATATTGCCTAACATCGAACTATTGTGTATTTTTATTATATGACACATTTAAAAAGTAGCTCTGTTGACTATTGTCTTGTATGTAATGTTATCTAAATAATATAAATCTTTTCAAACTCTTGATTGATTTCTGTAATAATTTGTGCTACGAGGTGTCGTCTTTATATGAACAGTCAGGGTAAGTGCAGAAAAATGAGCCTGACCCACACCAGACCCGAACAGACAAGCTTTTCCACAATTAAGAGCTTAAATTGAGTCTGCTTTTGTATTAAACACACCCAAGGCCACAGTTAGCATTCATTCATCAAGCTTTTTCATTCAGCCACTGCTTGGACCTCTTGATCTACAAAAGTTGCTAATTCATGATTATGATTCATTAATCTTGGCAAACATTCATCAGTGAAGGACCAAAGTGAGTCAGGACTATTACAGACACTTTGTCTACCACTGCAGTGAATGAAATGCATTCGTGGAGAGACTTACGGACTACCAGATTGTGTCTTCCTTAAGATTATCTTAAACAAATTTTGGGCATGTTAGTGCTTGAAGTTTGTGTGAAGTGCATGATGGTAAAAAAAAATGACTTAGGATGAGACTTACAAAATATTTTAATACTATACAGTACATTATTTTCTTTACAAACAACACACAGACAATAAATAAAAAAAATAAATATTAAATAAAAAGAGCTGAAATAAGACCATCCCATCTTTCAAAACAGGAGGATGTCTGTCAACAATTTAACAACATATAACATTTACTATTAAACTTTTTACATATATTGTACAACCTTATATCAGACTTCAATCCCTCACATTTGGCAACTCTGTTTAATATGTGGAATATTATGGCAATATATGGGCACTACAGTAGTAAAAGGTTACTATCATTGTACCCTTGATAGTACCCTAATCATCAGACCTGAGGCAGTAGTTACAATATTTCAAAACAGACCATCATATGTCCAATATATGGCTTAATATGGCTTAAGTGAAAACAGAATCACAAAGAGCATAAGGGTCCATCTGACATGTAAAAATATTATATAAAAAGCTTTTCAAAAAGTAGAAGCAAAACGGTAAAGTGATTATATTCCCAAAGGGAGTCCATTTTCTGGTCTTTATTCAGCCAGCTTTTTAAAGTCCAGTCCAGAACAGTGCGTGCTTCACATAATAACATCTTTCACACTGCAAACAGATCCAAGGTCGCCGTCGGGTCTTGCAGGCCCAGAACGCTGTACGCTATTCTCTTCTGATGACCTGGCAGTCGTACTCCAATGTTCTTAATGTCCCTTTTTAAAAATGAAAACAGAGAACGGGTCAGATGAGGGCATAGAAATAATTATAACCTCTTTTAGAAGTAAAATGTAAGTAGGCATGCTTACTCAATTTTCAAGCGCAGCACCTGTTCCATCGTTTTAAGTCCAGCAAGAGCAAAAGTTTCTCTGTACTGAGCCATCTTGATGGATTCCAGCCATTCATCCACTGACCTGAAGGGGGCGCCATCGCTACCACTAGTGCTGGGGAGACGAATAGAAACTCTGTGGGGCAAAAAAGATATGTATTTTGATTCTCACTAAAAAGCCTTCTAGATTTCTTCATTTTAACTGAAAAAAACATTTATGATTGACAGCCTGTTAGCCGTTTCTTACCGTGGGTCGATACTGGCAATAGCAGCAAGTGACTCTGGGTTACGAAGCAGCTTCTCGAGCAAGTTAACGATATCTACAAAGCGTGGCCGTTTGGAGCGGTCCTGCATCCAGCACTGCAGCATGAGCTGATTGACCGCAGATGGGCAGCCCATAGGTGCCGGCAATCTGAAGCCTTCGTTTATGGATTTCATCACCTGTGATCAAATAAACAAAGAAAAGGGTAAAACACATGTTTATAGATGACTGAAAACCTCAAACCTCACAAAATTAATGCAAATGATCCCTAAAGTATGAAAATTCACAATGAACAAAAGAAATTTCCCATACCTCATGGTTGCTCATGTCCCAGTAGGGTCTTTCTCCAAATGACATCACTTCCCACATGACTATGCCAAAACTCCACACATCACTGGCAGACGTGAATTTCCTGAATGCTATTGCCTCGGGTGCCGTCCAACGAATAGGAATCTTTCCTCCCTAAAAAGAGTAAGATGTAAGGTTAACTCAGTATTTTGTTACGTTGAATTTTTTAGAACAAATACTTATATTTAATCATTTTAGAAAATCTAAAATGTTCCAAATATTTTTTTTAATTTCTACATTTGTTTTATTATGTTTCTATGCAATCATATAACTTACAGTAGTGGTGTAGGTTCCCTCAGGATAGTCCTCCAGCACTCGTGACAAGCCAAAATCGGAGACTTTACACTCCAGGTTGCTGTTGACCAGGACATTGCGAGCCGCGAGGTCCCGATGGACATAATTCATGTCTGAGAGGTACTTCATTCCTGTCGCTATGCCATTGAGCATTCCCACAAGCTGGTATGAGGAAAAGTCCCCATCATGGTCCTGTGCAGCAAAAAGAAACAGATTAGTGATTCTGCTCTATCTTAGCAAATGATATTAAACATTAACATTTGCTGACAGAAACACACCCTTAAATACTGATCCAGAGCTCCATTCTCCATATACTCTGTGATAATCATGGCATCTTTGACTGAAATAATAGGTAGAAGATCCTGTTAGAACATGTACTGTTTTGTGGAATGGTACTCTAAAGTACTGGAAACTATGATTTGACAGAATGATTCTTACATTTAGTGACAACACCCTCCAGACGGATAATGTTCTTATGGGAAAACTGGCCCATAATACTGGCTTCACTAAGGAAGTCCTGCCTTTGCTTCTCAGTGTAGCCTGGCTTCAGGGTCTTTATAGCTACAGCAACCTCACAGCGCCCTGGTATCTTCAGAGAACCACGGTACACCTCACCAAATTCTCCTGTAGAATGGTATGAAAACACAATTGGTAAGTAAAATATTATAAATTAAGGCGCAAAAAACATGGCAAGAGACCATTTTTAAAATAACAAGTTGTTAATGTTAACTAAAATGGAAACTAGCTGAAATAACTAAAATAAATATATAAATATTACATTATAAACTTTAATTCAAACTTTAAAAAGAAAATATGTTGCCTTGGCAATTAATGAAAACATTTAAATGAAAGTAGAATTAATTAATTTAAGAACTTATTAATCAAATTAAATTAAATTAAAATTAAAAAAAATGTATTACAAATAATAAAATACTATATTAAATACATTTAAAATAGGATAGAATTAATACTAAAATAACACTGACCTGCACCAATGACTTTCTGCTTGCTGATATGACTAGGGTGAATTTCACTGGCAAACTTTAGGACAGCCACACAGGGGTCTTCATATGTATGGGGATCAATGTAGGTCTTCAAAGGCAGGAGTTTTTCTGTAAAATAAATAGGTAGAGTTAGACCTTGATTACATGACGCCCACCAGCTATGGAGATTATATATAGGATTTTTGCTATTGCATTATACCATCAAACATGATGTCTGAACGGCAAAAATATTGAATCCAAAAGAGATTTGATTCAATTCTTACCTGGACATGAAAAGTAATCTCCATCTACCCTCCTTCGAACATGGGAATTCAGCCTCCTGATGAAAGAACATTCAACATCACATTAGTGAGTTAATTTGAGGTCCTATCTTGATGATATCTTAAATGAGAATGATTGCACATCAAAGCTGGAATGTAAACAGTGTGGGTAAAGTGACTAAGGCAAAGTTGGGAAATTCTGCTCTGTGGTTGTAAAAGAGATAAAGAATAGAATAGAATGGAAAAAGTGAGACCAGAGAAACGTGCTCTAACCTTTTGTGCAGGAGCAAAATAACCACCACAACCGCCAACATGACTCCACCCCCAGCGATGGCTCCCATGACAACCATGGAACTGTTCTGTGTCTGAGATTCCGCTGTTGAATATAGAACAAAAAGGGTTTCTTTTTACTCATACCGACAACACCACCATCACAAACACATCTAAGTTACGCACGTTTGTACATAAAAGCATTAAAAGACTAAAACGAAACACCCACACACACATTCGCACGCACTTACGGAGAGCCAGCGTCTCAAATTCAAGCTCGGCACTGTGGCTGCTGGGATGGCCTTCTGCCGTCAGGGTGTGAACGCGGAACACATACTTAGTTCCTGGTAAAAGGTCATTAATCTGCACAGAGTTCTTCTCCAGAACCAGAACGGTGTAGGTGGTGACGTCCAACTCTCCAGGATCCTCCTATGAAACAATGAAGAGAGGAAATTGAATGTTTATTCCAAAATGGTAAAGGCAAAAAAACATGGAACGGTCATGGAGAGAGAAAAATGCAACAAAGTCAAGGCTTTGCTATGTTGTTTCTGAGGTGTATTACTAGGGCATTGTTAAGTTGTTGCCAATACAAGCCAATATACCACTCAAGATATTCTTATTTTTAAAAATGTATCACAGTTACCTTCTTGCGGTACATGAGCTCATAGCGGGGGGAGATGTTATTCTGCACATATTGGTCCACGACCCAGGATAAAGTCAGACTGCTGGTGGTCCGATCTTCCACTCTCAGGTACAGCACCCTAGGGCCATCTAAATAAAAAAAGCACAATTCATCTGTATTTTGGCTAACCATCAAGGTCTCAATTTCCATGTAAATGCCATTAGATACACTGTGTCTAAAACAGGCATGACATGTGATCAGTTCTCCTCCATGTTAATCTGTTAATCTTATCGAGCCGTGACAGGCAATGAGTAATAATGAGTAACAAATAAACCTCATAGGTACAAAATTCAGCAATACATTAAATGCAAGTGATTTTTTGCTGGATTTTCACTACCACTATGGACAGAACTATTGCTTGTTGCTTATAGTGCAATTCAAACTTGAATTCTTAATATCTAACCTGTGAAGTGAAGCACTGTTGTAAGGCTTGCAGTGGCTCTCTTTTGACTGAATTGGGACACGCCACTTTGGGCCTCGACTGTAAATGTGTAGTTCACATGAGGCTCCAGCTCGCTAACCACAACCTCAGGGTCTTTCAAGGCCGTCTGCGCAGGCTCAAATCGCACCCTCCCACCACACAGCGAACACAGACCACCCTCACAGCGCTCACACACCACACTATATGTGATATCGCTTCTGCCGCCAGTGTCTGCCGGTGGGCGCCAAGTCAGCTGCAAACTCCCCGCAGTCAGTAGGGGTGTGTATACCAGGTTTTGGGGTGGGCCAGGCAGAGCTAGAAGAGCAAAACATGGCATGTTTAGAAATTAGATTAAAGAATGGTTTCTTACGATCAGACAACTCTGAACAAATTATTCACACTTACAAGAGCAAGGAGCTGAGGTAGGATCCGTTGAGGACCGGAAGTAGCCTTCCAAGCACGGACACAGCAGTGCTCCATGACCCGAGCGCTTGGTGTTTTCTGGACACACTTCACATGGCTGGCTGGAATCTGTGCTCTTGTAGTAGCCTGGTTCACAAGCTTTAAAAAAAAAACAGTTGAATGAGAGACATTTTTCAACTGAAAGAACATTCAATAGTTTCTTTATATTTGGTATGATCGCAACTGCACACAAAAAGATGGTGCAACAGGCTTTTCAACATTTAACAAACAAAAAAAAAAAAACTGAAAACACTTCACAATGCAACCGGAAAATACTTTTAAATAAAACCAGTCAAACTGGTCACAGACTTTTGTGTAGTCCCTTTATGACTAGATATATCTGCACTGTCAATTTTAGTGGCAAAATACTAATAAAAAGAGATTGCAAAAGTGCAATGAAGCACATCTGGATGTCCGTTGGACAAAACAGGATGTCGGAACTGCAAGCGTCAATATAAACCCTCTGGTCTCCTCTTCTCCTCCTTTCCTTCCTCTGCCGAAGGATGAGGACATGCTATAACAAACACAAAGGGAAGAAACTCCGGAAACAAGGAATGGAGACTGGGGGTGGGGGGTGATAACAATTATTAACAAAGGCGGCCGAGAGCAATGATTCAGAATCACATGCACGGACTTAAGAAGAGGCCAGTTCTGATAGGTGTACTTTTAATGGGCATGAGAAACTCACTGGTTTGCAAAATCACTGTGAATATAGATTCCACAGAGCTGAGGAACTTCCTTTGAGGGGAGTTTGTCCCCCCTGGGGCCCGTCTCTCAGTGCTCACCTCAAACAAAGGGCCGAGTTTCAGATTGACGACCGGTGGGAGGTGTGCGAGTGTGAGCGTGAATGGGTGCGCGAGGATTGCCGACAGAAGTTCTCCCGCTGGGATTTTACATTGAGTTTTGTGTATTTGCACTGTGTATAAGGGTGGACGTCTATAGGAGGGGGTCTGCATAAGAAAAGCAGCCGTTCTTTGTGCATTTTATTTGAAGCCAGAACAAGAGTGGGAAACTCCCACTCTATTCCTCTAATCTTCATGTTTGTGTCTACTGAGAGTGGCAAACGTGAAATTGGTCTGAATGAATACAATTTCACCAAACGCAAAGATACATATCAGCCATGAGTTATAAGTCTGATTTAATATGTTATGCCGTTTCCATGTAATATGTTTAAAAAGTGCTTTGTAATGTGTGATTTACTCATGGCACCACTGACGAGTCAGGAAGACTGATTTCACTAAGAAACTATTTAAGGTTGGTGGCAAGTCAAGGAGCCATCAGAAACAGTAAGTAAGGAAAATTTATGTTTAAGACAGAATGCACTTATGTTCTCACAGCCACTTAAATATGCATGACACAAATGATTGGCAGGGCTGATAAGACTCCAAGTCTTTGGGTGGTGAACACAATACACAAAAGGAATAGTTAATGCCCTTTGGGTAAAAAGGTCAACGGTTAGAATAGCAGTTTCGCCGACACAGAAGTTCTCAACAACATGTGAGAGCAATTCGGTGGATTTTAAAGACAGTGAATAGTTTAATGTGAATAAATGTTTTCCTAAGTAAAATTTAATATTATTTACATGTTATGGACTATAAATAAAATTCTATTTTAAATCAACATTTTGAATAAATTTAAAAAAAAATTATAATAATCTTAGAAATCATAACAAACATGTCCGCTATGAAAACTAGATATTAATTTTGAATATTTGTGATTAACTTTACCTTTAACAAGTATTCGTGTATATGTCAAAATAGGCAAAATGAGAAAGCACAATTAAATATGGAATATTGGCAATACGGCTAAATCAAAAAATCTAAAATAATTGTAAAAGTATTAAAAAAATAACATTGATCAATTAACAATTCTACTTTATTGATGTAAAATATATTGTGTTCAACTAATACCTTCTCTCTAGGTATTAGTAGCAGCACTAAACCACTACATAACTATTAAAGTTAAACTATTAAAGTTCCCGCCTTCTAATTAAACTGGATTAAACATCTATCCAACTGGAGCTCATTTTAAAAACGGTAATGGCCACTTCAAGAGACAATGCAATTAACTCTAATATAACACTTTTAAATTAAAACAAGACATTATAGTCGGTTACTATTCAACATCTTGGGTAGACTGGTATCAAATTCGCAAGCGGTGGAGCACTTGTGATCTCCCCCGAAACTTCTCAATTCCACATTTCTCTGGCAAACCATTCAAACGGGACCCCTTCCCCCCCATCCCAGCTCGACAACCAACCACAATTGTCCCCTACAAACACTGGCAGGTGGCGATAAGCTGAACAGAACAGCAGTCACGCAGAAAACCACTCGTAAAACTCCCACGAAAACAATGACAACAGCAACTTCATTGTTTCAACGGTTGTTTAGGGTTGAGAACCCTCTTTTACATTGAATGCTTTGAGGCATCTTTTCATTCTGTAGAGGAAAAAAAGTAGCTAAGTTGAATCACTAGGTATGGGGAAAGGTTGTTAATTACTACAGTCTTGAGTTGATGAACAAATTACAGTGTGAAACAATGATTAAAAGAAGAAGAAAAAAGGCTTTGTCAGAATCGGAACGGAAAGAACTGCAGGTTGGGATGTCTGGACATGTACTCCTCATTCCTGAAACATGTCATCACAAAGTCAACAAGATACCAGTCTCCGTTACATCTCCCCCATGAGCTATCGGGTCATCATTCATCACACTTCTTCCAAGGGTGTCAAAACATTTAGCATGTCTCCTGGAAACTACATTATGAAGGAAATGTGTGGAATCTGCCCTTTTCCCAATAACCCTGGATGCCTTCAGATATTCGGGTTCTCCAACATCCGTTTCAGGTGCAGGTTCCTGTAGGGCTGCCAGAGGCCAAGGTCTTTAAAACACGCTTTCCTGAGATTGCCCTTCCTACATGGCTCTTTTGAAAACTTTTTTCCAGTGGTATCCTTTTTTACTGAGTGCTCAATAAACGTGCCCTGCAGTTGCTCTGCAGTGTGTTTACCAATGGATAGATTTTAATTCCTTTGGTTTTACGTTTTACAGTCACATATAAATAGCGTGTCTACCAAAAACCACATTTTCCCACAAATACAAAAGGTGTCCAGAGAAGTCCAGCCCAACCTTTAATTATACGATGACTACCCTAGACAGACCTTGGGCATGCCAAACCTTCTCTGTAATCTGCGGTGAGCTGTTGTCATGGTAACACACTTACACATACAATGTAACACAGGTAATGGTAGCTCAGCCCATTGAGTCATATCAGCTGGTGTAGGGTATGGGAAAAGTGTAATACGACCTTGGGGGAATTCCTTTAAACTAGTTGGGAAAGCTTTAAAAAGGAAACTTAAAAAAAGAATCCTTTTTTGTCTGAACTTGTTATAATGAACACAATGTATGAATGTAGCAATGTTAAAGATAAACTGAACCAAACCTGAGGGCAAATGACATCATATCATCACTAAAAAGAAAACATTGGGACCAGTTGGTTAAGTCACTGGCTGATAAAAGTCAAATTAGTTCTTTGTTTGCAGATCTTATTATCTAATGGAAAGCATTATAGCTCATTATTGAAGACTAACCCTTTTACCCAAACACGTTATTTAAGTTCTATTCAAATGCGAGATATTTGAGAATGTCCAAAGGTTAAAAACCTATGAATCCAAACCCCACCACTGTAACTATGTACATACACTCCTAAACAATAGTACTCTGGTATCTTCACACTTCCTTCCCGAAGCGCTAAGCACACATGTAGAAATAATAGACCAGCAGGTGAAAGGGTGTGGAGACGGCTGACATTCCATTCGATTGGAGTCATATTTCTGGCCTCTCACAAACTTCTCAGACAGCTCTGTGGCAACCACAAAAATCTTGCGAGCTTCCCAGAACACACCCTCACCCAACAACACACTTACCATCTGCCCACCCACAAAGACCTGCAGTTGTTCCCAAATTGTCTTCAACTTGTGCAGAGTCATGAATTAATAAATGAATTTAAGTATGCAATATTGATGGACCGACTCTGATTGTGTCAATCTTCATTTAAATATCTTTATCTGATCACATTTGGGATAAGAATTATATTTGATAATGGACACTAATTGGACATTAAAGGGATAGTTTACCAAAAATTAACCTTCTGTCATTAATTTCTCGTACTCATGTCATTACGAACCATTTGATCTTCATTTATCTTTGAAACACAAATTAAGATATTTTTAATTATAATTCATGTATGCAAAAACCTTTTTTTCCTGACACAGAAGGGAGGAAATTGTTGTTATTTTTGTTTTCTTTGTGCATAAAAAGCATAACCACTGATATCACATGGACTATTGTAATGTTATTTTGCACAGTATTTCTGGGCCTTGAGCATGTTAGTTGCATTGCTGTCTATGCAAGATCAGAAAGCTCTTGGATTTCATCAAAAATATTTTAATTTGTGTTTCAAACATGAAACACGAAGGTCTTACGGGTTTGGAACCACATTAGGATGAGTAATTAATGACAGAACTTTCCTTTTTAAATGAACTATCCCTTTAAGTAAAAACCCACATCAATTAACCACTGTTAAATAAGCATTTGTTTCACATATAACTGAAGCACAGCAGCCTACTAAACAACAAACATCAAAACTCACCTTTGCAAGATTCTCCAACAGCTTGGTATCCCGCTCGGCAGAGACACTGGCCCACAGGAACGACCCACTCTCCCTCAGCAGTGCAGTACATCCGAGGAGCAACTTCTCCAACCACCACTGCGTCCTTCACACAGGTGCCCTCCACCTCCGCCAGCGCTCCTGCTGCCACCTGCTCGGGAAAGGCAGCCAGGCTTCTCATTGTGGCTGGGCAGGTGGTGTAGAACACCCTCAGCCCCAGGAGAGCAACACAGCCCCCTAAATCCTGGAAGGCAAGGTAGAAGCCCCTTCTGGAGAGCGGCCCGATGCTCTTCGTCTCAATGTTCACTCGCAGATCAGCTCGGCCCCCTCCGCGATTAACTGTTACCTCGTCTGGGGCTACGGTGGCTATCTTTCGAAACTGGCTCTTGCGGAAATTTGTGCCAACATCTGTGTCTGTTTCGCTGAGATAGAGGCCAAAAGTTTCACGGCAGGAAGGTGACGAGCCACCAAAAGAGTTGCAGTCCCGTACAATAAACCAAAGCTCTACTGACACACGAGAGACATCGGGCCTGCGCTGGATAAAGGTCGTGCGAAGCCAGTTGTCTTGATCTGTGTCACTGGCAACATTGCAGACACTGTAGGTGTAAAGAAGAGAGCCGTTCACTACCGTCTGGACAACTTCCCACTAAGAAAGATGGAAAAATACAACACTTTAGACAAATTAAACACTTTTTATTTAAGGGTAAAGCATTTTATTTCTGCATTGCAAAATTAAATACTGGTTTCGGTCTCATCCCAAACTCATTCCACCGGTTAACTCAGGCTAGCCAGGATTCTCAACATAGAACTGAAATATCGCAAAATATTAGACTAAAACATGACATTCTGAATGTGAGAATCACACCTTTGTAAAACTCTAATTAGAAGGATGTGGGAGACAAAAAGTAGGCCTCTGCTCTCCTCTTTCCCACCACGCTCTGCCTCGCTACAACTCCCTTTCGACTCTACTCTTCAAAAAGTACTGAAATAGCTAGCAAAATCAGCGTGACCTCAAAGGGTTTTGTGAATCTAGCAGCTGAGTGGAGCTGATAGAAGCCTTCACGACATCAGGGAATGAAGATGACAGGACTAGCTTCGAAAAGACTAATTAAACACTTTAGCGTGTGAGCATGCATGGTCAGGGGAAGCGGTGGAACCCTCGCCGTACATCTCTTTAGAGGTCTTTGTGTGGCTGAAGAGGAATTCATAGTGAATTCTAATAAAACAAAGCTTGAGAGAATAAGTGTGTTGCGTACTCTGCAGCTTTTTTGTTGTTTTTCTTTGGGAACTATACATAGACAATCACTAAATGAAATTTTGTTTTAGAGAAGGATTCTGTAAAAGTTACTTGTGGCTTCTGCCCAAAATAAATAAGTAATAAATACATTTTTAAAAAAACGTTGACTGAAACATTTTGCAACATTTTTTCTAATACAATAATGTTCATATAAGGTTTAGGTGTCCAGATGCATTTTGGAGGTGCACATTAAATATTAAATAAAATGTTTTTAGTTTTTTTGTTTTGTTTTGTTTTTTAATGAAAAAAAAACACATAGTTGGAAAAATACTCTATATGAAAGGTTTGGATGTTTAAAAAAAAAAACGGCTGATTTCTTGGGTGTCAACTTTAATAGCAGGAAATTACACTGACTCATGCATCCATGTAACCTCTTTAAGATGCCTACTCAACAAAGCTTGACTGAAGGGAGTCTATTAATGGATCTTAATGTCTGGTAGGTTGAATGTACAGAGAACAGAAAAATGAATACGACTCACCCCTTCTTCGTTCGGCCAGGTTAACCAACCTAATTCACTTCCGGCAGCCTTCATATCAAGTAGCACATCTAAGGATCATACAATATTTTGTTGAAGTCGAATAATAATACAGTCTTTTATTTCTTAATGTTATACGTAGATGTGAAGACGAAAAAAAGATTATACAGACAAAATGTATTTTGAAATACTAAAAACTAAACACTGCGATGTTGTCCACAACCGCACATTTTACTCATTCATCATGCAGTAATTGCAAATAGAAACGTGAAGTCTCTGTAGAAAGATTCAAATGTAGAAAATCTCGTGTGTACTTACGTTCTTTTGACTGGATCACAATAAATACGTTGTTAACAAATAAATACAAAAATAAGTAATTAAACGGAGTGCGTGTGTATTCCATTGCGTTTGTCAAATTAATCTTTTTGGTCCATGCGAAACTCCTCCGACTCCGGCATGAAGAAACTTACTAAGTGAGGTTAAGGTTTCATTCATGGATATGGGAAGTACGGTGACTCCGCCCTTTGGAATGTGCTCCATATATGGCGCTGGTGGGCGTGTCCTGGGACGCGTGGGTGCTTTGAGTGACGGCCCCCACACCTGTTCAATGAGTTTCGGATGTTTGCCCACGTTCATTTGCACAATAGTAATTTTAGACGATTGGGTACGCTATCAGTTCAAAGAGAGGGCTTTTAGTATTCCTCTCCTTTGAAGCTAATATCCAGGTATTTCCTTTGCAGACTGCAATTAGTTTCATGTTTTTATGCGGTTCACCACGAATTTCAATAGGCTTAACGAAAAAAAAATGTTGGTAATGGTTTTTAACAGTGGCGATTTTAAGATTTTACCAAATTATTATATCTATATATTGAAAATATGCTTTCTGGATGCAGTTGGCAAGATAAAGTTTTACATATCCTAATGCTTTTATAGATTTTAAATATTTTTCAGCATAGGGTAAAGTGGAAAATGCTTTAAAGTATGAATTGAAACTATATGTCGATGTGGTAAAGGGCATACTAAAGCATGTTTAATATATTTGGCAAACCAACCATCGCTATTTTATTTCCATGACAAGTTAGAGATGGGGTCAAGTAGGCTTGCCTCAATGAATGAATAACTGCTAATGAGTTGAAGGAGTATGAATATGTAGAAAGTGAAATAGGACAAACAAAAGCATCGCCAGGCAACGCAAAGGAATCCTTGAGTCAAGTCTCCTTTGTGCAGCAGTCTGTCAGAGTTCCTTGACCTGGGAGTCAAACACAAGCTGACTTCTTCTCAAGAGCTTTGGAGGCTGCCTGCATTGTGAGAGCAGCTATAAATATTCATTAGACAGACAATGAATGAAAGACCTCAGCTTTAATTCTAGACAAACTCAAGCAGGGATTTATGTGGCAGGGCTCTGGACAAAATCAAGACTCAGAAAGTTTTGTAATATTTTCCAAGAAAATACAATTTAGTGTTCTTTAACGTGTCCTTGTCATTTGTGAAGTTTACTGAGTGATAGTTGTTTCACTACCAATTTTTTTTCAGTGTATTCCCACAGAGCAAAATTAGGCCTATACGACTATATTAAAATCCAGAAAGAACTATATGAGCGGATAAAATTCACATTTGTCAGAGCAACAACCAGAGCGTCCAAAGTCCTTTCTAAGAGATGATTCAAGAAAGGAATATTCTCAGTCAGCTGGTTTAGGGTTATGTTCACACATGTGTCTGCCAAACATGCCTGGCAGAGCCTCAGGTTAAAACAGCTAACCAACTAAACCAAAATTACTATTAAGGCAAGACACTACAGGCAAAACACTGATTTTCATGTAATGGTCAGTTTCGAGATTTTAGGCTATTTGGCTTGTCATAACATGTTGCTGCTGGAAGGAAAACATCCAAAATACATTTTTAAATGTTCGATTTATATCATTTTATGTATTTTCATCTGTAGATTTCAATTTCAACTCATATCTCTAAAAGCCATAAATCTCCAATTAAGTACAAACACATAAACATTACAGTTTAATTTTAATATAGTTCCATCCATGCAGCTTAGATGCAACAGCCTCTGCAACAGTTGCATCTGAAAAAAATTTTTTTTAATTTGATTTTTTTTTTTAGGCTCCAATGTTACATTATTTAATGGCAATGAAAAGTACCTAATCATTGCCATTAAATTGAAACTGATAAACCTACTAACACATTTTAGTAGAAAAATTCAAACAGCAGTTTTGCATCTGAACTCTTCATATTCTGAAGGTTTCTACGTCAAGGTTTAATCAAAGATCATATTTATGCATGCATATTTATTTATATTGACTTTTTTATTCAGGCAGTTATGTGTGTGTGTGTGTGTGTGTGTGTGTGTGTGTGTGTGTGTGTGTGTGTGCGTGTGGACAGGTTTTTATATCCCCGTGGGGACCAATTGTCCCCACAAAGATAGGAATACTAGTAAATTTTGACCTCG
>JAUCNO010000841.1:797851-820337 GCA_032353835.1 Enteromius viviparus | reverse complement strand
AATGAAACTGACTCAAGATACTTATCCACATGATAAAGGAGGTGTTGAATATTCTAAAAATATCAATAACTCAATTTTTAATAAAATCAAGTTACGGCCTTTTGCCTTTGCACGGCAGAGCTGGAGTATTACATTTATGTCAGTATATCTTACCTGCACCATAATGACTTCCCCAAACGTACTGAAGTAATCTTTTAAATCTTGTTCTGTAGTTTTCCACGGCAGACCCAGCACAATCAGATCTGAAGTCTTCTGATCTCCTCTCTTGATCTTTGTTGCAGATGAAGCATCGATCTCATCCATTTTCCTCTTATTATCCGGCAGAACCGTTTCTAGAAAAGGAAAGTTCACTTGTTTTATGTTCACACATCTTCATAAAGTCAATCATCCTTCATGCAACAAAAACATCCCCATTAAATCAAGTTGTGCTGGATTTCTTTTTACAGCTAAAGATTAGGTTATGTAAAGGTTATTACATCATTCAACTCAATGTTTAAGTAAAATGTTAAGCACATGCCTGAATTAACCCTAAAACACAAAAAAATACACTTATTCTTGACTTATATTTCTAGGGAAAGGCTTTAGAGTTAATCATTTTATTTTAAAATACAGAACGTGCTTCTGACAATTATTAGGAACTTTTTTTCATATATAACATTATATTCTGAACTGAGCAAGGGGGCAAACTGACCATAAGACCCACCTTTGGGGTAATTGACCACATAGACCAGGTTTCCCCAGCCGTTCTCTGGGGCATGTAGGATTCCGTCCACAAGGCGAACTCCCCTCATGCATTGAGACACCGGGCTCCGGTAACGCAGGCCACAAGCCCCTGGAAACTGAGCGGCCACCGTGGACAGCAGCACCGTGCCGTCGTCCTCCGACGGGATCTCCATCGGCTCCTCGTTCTCCTCCTCCGCGACGCGAATATACATCTCGGCCATCTCTCCTCAATCGAGCTGTAGGTGAATCAATGGTATACACTGAGTGGCGTTTCCTTCGTGAAAGAATCGGTGTAATCTACGTCACCTCGGTCACTTTGATTCATACATTGGACTGTTTTCCAGTAAACACTGGCTATCTCGAACCAAACAGCAATCGAGTGCTGGCTGTGAAGGAGCCGTATCATTGGTTGGACGTGACCAACGACCACGCCCCCTTCACTAAACAAGTGTGTTTTATGAATGAGTCAAAATAGAATGATTGATGCTAATAATATTAATAACAACGACGCAGTGGTAAATGAGTAGGAGTAGCCGCAGCGTATTTTAGTTTCATTTTGCGAATATTTCAATGACTTGTCATCACGATTAAAATAGTTAAAAAGTGTCAATGAATGAATCTTCTAGCAAACCGAATCAAAAGATTCGAATCGCTGAGATGAATCAAACTCCCTTCCACTAGTTGTAATGTGAGCTGACGGCCGTGCGCGCGACTTCAGTACTTAGCGCATGCAAACAACTCGCGAATCGCTTAGCAACAGTAAAATATACCATCAGCAGACCACTGAAATGTCGACATGCGGTGTAAACACGTATTAATCTGTGTGTTATAGTGGAAAAAATCAAATAACATTACCAATGAACAACTGCTCGGAGCCAGATATTCCTTTGTTAGCGCCACCAGCAGCAGCGCTCCTCGTTCAGAAAAATGTGACTGCCAAGAATAAATGAGCCACTTAACACAACTCTCACGGAGAATGACACTCTCAACAGTTTCAAAACAAAGCTAAATAATGCTATCTCTTTATATGTACTCAATATTAAGACGATACCATTCCGTTTAACACTACTCATGCGACACTATTTTCGTATCAAGATGGCATTACCGAAGTCATGAAGGAAATACGTCACACGTGGGCGAGCTCATTTTTACATGTGCACGGGTGGAGAAAAGGGAAACCTAACGTTGTTGGTGTGCATTCATGTTAGCTTTTCTGGTGACATATATACATATAAAATGTATTTACATAATGTAGTATTTCTGAATGCAACAAAGATTCATGTTTTATTTGTGTAACGGACCACTTTAATGATGAAGGCAGAAACACCGCTCTCTGTGTAATACTGGACTGTTCTCACAGATATAGTGCTCCTAGTGGCAGATATGAATACAACATCCATGTTATTTTACTCCAGATCTTCAGTGATGGGGAAAGCAGAAGAACTGTTTATTTATTTATTTATTGTCTAGATGTCTTTTTTTTACATTTTAGCAATAAAACTTTCATTTCACTTTATAGAAGCGCCTCATAAATTATAAAAATGCAAATGTAATTAGATTAAGAACATATAATAACATTAACTTTACTAAAAACCTGTTTTAAAAGTCCAACAGTAGCCTATTTTAAAACACAAAATATATAATAGGGACATTCAATGTATTGCATTGTTGGAATAAATCTAATATACCTTTAACATTTTTTATTTGTGATTTGTTTTTGTTTTTTTTAAATACAACATAAAATTTACAACATACATACAATTAATATCCATAGGCAAAAATTGTTTTCCACATGTTGATTTGGTTGTTCATCATCAGAGTTGTTTCATTGGCTAGACATGAGATGTTTGCATTTAAGAGGTTGTTTAACCTTTTCAGGTAGTTTTCAGTTAAGTAGTTTTGCTTCAGTGTAAATTCTCAGTGTTATGTCCAAATATGCGATGATTAAACCAGATCAGTCATCAGTTTCAAGAAAAAAAAAAAACTTTCCAGCCAAATGCCTGTAATAAAAATGACTCAAAGTGGCCATTGAAAACATAACTCAAATAACAGAAACAAGACACATTTTGATCAATATCTTTATATATTACAAAACAATAGAAATGCTACTGATAACAATATATGTTCACAGTTGCTGTTATGATACCACACTGAAATAATGTATATAAGTTAGACATAAAATGGCATATCTTAATAAATAAAAAAAGAACATTAATCTAACAAGTCACAATGCTTGACGGTTAAAAGTCGCATCATTATGAGCATTAAGTTGGAGTTTTTCTGTGTACAGTTTTCATGGGTATGAGGCTGATGTGTGTGTGTTAATGTGCTGTCGCTGATCACCCTCACAAGTCTGTAGACTTTATCGGCAACAATAAAGTGATACTCAGAAACATTTTCAACACAATTATCAATAATCAGCTAGGCATCAAGTAGTAACACTGACAGTGTAGTGCAAAGTAGACTGTGTGTGTGTGTGTGTGTGTTTGTGTGAGTGTGAGAGCAGGTTGTGGCGTTCAGCAGGATAACAAAAAGCAGCAAAAATAAATATCAAAAGAATTTATTTTTATCAGTATATAAAAGCTCTTTTTTGTTGTTGTTTTTTTCTTTTCACCAAGAGTCTGGGGAAAAAAGGCCTCATGGAAAGTTCAAGGAACCACTTTGTTCCATCTCATTTTCCGGAAACTTCACACCAAGGACTCCATGCTCTCAGCCTGGTTGGAGTCGTCTGTTACCACTATCCCAGTAATTTTGTCCATGTAGCTGAAGCCGAGTCTGAAATCTTTACTGCTGATGAGGCTGAGTATAGCCTTGTAAAGGTAGTGATAGTCCTCCTAAAAGAAGTAGAGAGAAATAGCAATGAAAAAAAAAAACACAATGATGGAAAAAAACTTCTTCTGTAATGCTTCAAGTTTCTACACAAAACCCCAATGACCTCTCTTTAAGTGCATGTTTTGATGATAAAGTTTCGGGAGGAGCGGTAATTTTAATAAATCGCAGCTGTTCCCAATTTCCTAATCATCTCCCGACACTCCCATCCAATCACAGCCTCCTCACCTCCTATAAATAAACCAGTCTCCTACCCTTCAGTATCTCGCTCTTTGCACGCCAAATCTGCTTCTCTTTGATTCTATCAAACTATTTATTAATGAGAAAGAGCAAACTTGTGAATTTCGTTCTTCATCAAGTTGGCTTGTATTATGAGGAACTTACAATTTCACTGAAGACGCCAGGCCTCATGAGGTTAATCATTTTGGCCACTTGATAGACATCCACAGCTCTCTCGTTCTCCAGTTGTTGGGAAAGTGTGGTCAAAGCACAGAACATCCCGGCTGAGACGGCTCCAAACCTGAAACGCACAATCCATGAGGCTCTCTCTCCCTTTGGTTATATGCACTACTGCTCGTGGTTCATGCACTCACTCATCATGTACAATGGTGGGGCCATCCCTTGACATGGCCTCTTCTTTGATGATGTTGATGAGCTCAAATGTGCTGCTAATGGACGCATCAGGATCTGGCCAGTTTGGACACTGGAAATGTCGGACTTCTAGAACATAGTCATCCTGCACAGCAAAGATAAACAGTTATGTAACCAACAAGTGCAGCTGAAATGGAAAGTAAAATGGGTCAGTTGAGTTCTTTTTTAATGTTAAAGTAGAAACTTTAGAACATTAGATCAAGCTCTCTATCTCTATATCTATCACTGTCTGTCTTTGCCCATCTTTCCATCCACCCACCCTTAATGTTTTTTAAAGATGTTTCCTAATCTTGTTCAGACTGCATTTATTTGATCTAAATTCAGTTAAACAGTAATGGTGTGAAATCTTGAAATTCAAAATAACAGTTTTCTATTTTTATTAAAATGTATTCATTTATTAATGTGATAGCAAAGCTGAATCTTCAGCATCTAGTACTATTGCACTTGCACTATATATTATATACTTGCATATTATTACATTCCTGCTTAGTATACTATGGTGGAATTTAAAACATATTAAATAAATCAACAAAAATCTAAAAGTACAAATAAGTAAATAATTTTTTTTTTAAAGGAATACAAATGTATGAATTTATATGTTTGAAAGATATAATCAATTTACTTTGAATGTTACACTTGAGCATAAATTGTTAAAGTCAACTTAAACTAACTTCATGTGAATTTCCAGTCGAAGAGTGATATTTGTTTGGTGACTGAGGTACCTGTGTGGCCTCCAGGATAAAGTCGTGGATGACGAGCTGTTCTTCATTAGACAAACAGAGTCTGTCAGTATTAATGAGGGTGACAGTGAAGGCCACGCAGTTCATGGGCTCCTCTCTGCTGGGCCAGTATACAAATTCATCCTCAGTCTATAAAAAGAAGAGAAGGGCATATCATGTATCATATCATATTCATATACATATAAATGCTGAGCTGTTTCCACATGTACAATTTACAAATTTACAAACAAATACAAGTAATATTAAAAATTAAACAAAAACAGTGTAAACCACAAATGAACACACATTTTCTTATGACTTGCATTTAATAAATGTTCTTTAAATATTTTTTTTCTGCTGAACACTTATAAAAAGAACATAAGTTATATAACGCACTATGTATCCACATCTCATGTTCATAAGTAGCTCTTCAACGTTGTACTCACGAGGCTGAGGTTGTCTGGCAACATCACGATAACTTGAGCATTATGATCCCAGATCATCCTCCAGAAGTCTGTGGTTGTGTGGGGCAGAGGATGCTGGGTAATGATGAACTCGTTGCTCCTGTAATAGCCCTGTGAGTGGATAAACATCGATTTCATTCTAAAAGAAAATCACAGCTAATGTTGAGATGAGCAGATAAGGAGCTTGAACGCAAGTTACACAAATAATTCATGTTGCATGCATTATTAAATATGATCAAAAATACTGTGTAATGTTCCAGTAAAGTCTTGTTGCTGTACCATAATGTAGGAGGCATTGATGTAGTCTGTTCCTTTTACTCCTGGGAGGGGAGCTAGTGGCACCCGAGCCCGCTCCGCTGAGGGGCAAAACATCAATGATAAACAACTCACTAAAACCAAACCTTCAGTCATTGTGTTTTAAAATACCATTGTTTGCTATTCTTTGTCACCTTCATGTTTTTTGAAAGTAATCTTCCAGACGATGTCAATAATACACTCAGCATATGCACAAATGAAGACTATAGTGACATCAGGAGCATATCTATTTTATTCGACATAATGCAGGTCATCCTCTTATCAACTTGTACTAACTGTGTGATTTACTTTTTCTTTTCGCTTGTTTCTTTTCTTTTAATAAAATTGTCCCACAGAAACAAATTGGTAACAATTGTTATTGTTATTGCTAACAAAATTCAGAGTAAAAAAAAAAAGAAAATACAGAAATGTATTGTATTGCCAACTAACTGAATTAAAGAAGTACTGCTTAAACTTTAACTGAAATAAAATAAAATAAATGAAATTTTAAAAATGACAGAAAAATAAAATAATTAAAATTGAAACAAAAAAAGTCCGAAAATATATTAAAAATATTAATAACAACTATAATATTGCTTTTTTAAATTAAATTTTCCATGAAAATAAATTGTTAACAATAGTTATAAGGATTTGCAGTTTAGTTATTGCTATCAAAATTAAACTGAATAAATAAATATAATATTAGATGAAAATTAACAGTCTAAAAATATAAATCACTTCAATTATAAAGTATAACTGAAATAAAATAAATGACGCTAAATAGAAAAATTAAAAAATACAGCAAAATAAGATCATTAAAATTTAAACCTGTCTATATTTCATTTTTTTATGGTGTTACCACACTGTGCTACATTATATACTGAGAATACAGCAAAATCAATATTGGCAACAAAGCAGCATTGTTGATTTTGATATATGGGTTTGGAAGGTTTAGCGACTCACTTGGCAAGACTGACGAGGTGCGGTTCTTCTCTTTGTTGCAGTCTTTCTGGGCACTGAAACACTCAGTGAGGTGAGAATTGCATTGCATCAACAACTGGAGGAACAATAATAAGAGAGTCCACAAGGAGGAGCAGGTTAGTTGTCTAACTCAGACTCAAATGAACATCTCAACACAATTGCATAGAGCCACAACACAGTCATCAAGTCCAGACCTTAAACTGTTTGTCCATGCGTGTTTGTCCCGTGGGGCTCGGGGTAAGAATGCTGTTGACATAACTATGGAGTTGCCAGGCAGGCACCTCGGTGTCTTTGCTAAGCACAGCTTCCATTAATGCATCATGGATAAAGATAAACTGCTCCTGTAGGTCACACATACACACAGTCATTGAAACAAACCATGCTGCATTAGGTATGTGACATCTCATCATTGCAAATAAATAACAAAATACAGTTACGTTCAGAATGGCATAATGCAATTCTACACATGCTATTTTTATTTTAGTATGCAAATGTTCTATATTAAGAGTTTATTTGCAAAAACAGAACTATAGAACTATATCTTTACAATTTTCAATAATGTTTTTTGTTATGGTGTTATTGTGTTAGTTGGCTGTTACGTTTTTTTTTAACCAAGTAAAAAACAAAACTGAAGTTTGATTTAGATTAACTGAATTTAAAACTATGATTTTTGAGATTTAAGAGTTATCCGTTTTTTTTTTGCAAATGAACTCTTCATATACATGTTATACACAATTAGCCTTCTACGTTTGCCAAAATGTGCAGTATATAATAACACTGCATACTGTAGCCCCAAATGCAATGGACTTGTATTAACTTTACATTTCCACTGTAACGAAATGAAAACAAATTGACTAGACTACCAAAAGTAATTACACAAAATGGGATTTAACAAATGCAAGATAAATAAGCATTAACTGGATACATGCTACAGTGTTATGTAAGTATTATCAGTAATATGAATCAAATAAATAGATTAAAAACCTTTATAATTAAGATCATTAGCTATTATAGCATTATTGGTATATAGTTATTATAATATTTTAACTTTGCTCTTATTTTGATATTTTCAGCTTTAATCTTAATTTAATGTTTACTGATTTTGTTATGTGCTTTAATCAGCCATGGCAACATTTCTAATTAATTAAATTAGTTTTTTATCTAATATTTATATTTAATCTCAGCATTATTTTATTAGAAATTATTATTTATTTTATTATTTAGTTAACAAAAGTTATCCTGAATGCATGCTACACAGCTCCACATGCATTTTTTAACCAAGAGTCTGGAGTATATATGATATACAGCACAATACACATTAAGCAGTACACTGGCATTACTTCAGAAAACAGCAACAATCGTTGATATGAGTGTGCATTTTGAGTATGTGGAAATCAAACAGGTAATAACCTCGGTCTGGACCAAATAGTTACGCTGAGATCGGATGTGCTTGAGGTATCCCAGGACATTGACGGTGCCTTTGTCCTTTATCTGCTGCAGCATGCTGTCTATGACTATGTATGTGCCTGTTCTGCCCACTCCAGCACTGCAGGACACAGAGAAAGAGATGCTTTGATAAAAACAACATCTTATTGTGCTACAAAGCAAAGAGGCTCATACTTTCATCCACTGAATAAGATGTAGGGATGGAAAAGCTTGCACAGCTGGAAACTACAACACTGAAACTGATGTTTTACACGCTAGTGGGTGAAGCCTATATTTCCAAAACAGTCGGTACCTGCAGTGAACTAGAACGGGGCCCGTGCCTGGCGTGCGTGCCACTGAAGATCGAGAGATGAATCTGAGGACTGGTAATGTATACTCAGGTACGCCCATGTCTGGCCACTGCGTGTAATGGTACTGGACAACCAGCCGTTCATTATGCCTTCCCTTCTGACCCTGAGAAAGACAAACCGAGGTCAAAATGCAGCGTCTAATACTTCAATGCTTTATAAACAATGTAGGGAAACCCACCTTTTTCAGTTTGGTGTTGCGTATGATGAAATGGCGGAGTGTGTAGTAAGCGTAAACTTTAGTACTCTTCAGAGTTACCATTATGTTCCCATAAACCTCGCTGTGGTCTGATGGCCAATACTGATCACACTTCCTCTGTAAAAACAACAAAAGCATCTTCTGTTTTGCTTTTTAAAACATTAACAGAAGCGTTCAACCACAAATGAAAATGTATTCACCCTCAGGGCATCCAATATTTAGATCCATTTGTTTCAGAGAAACAGATTTGGAGAAATTTACTAGAACATCACTTGCTCACCTCCATGGATCCTCTGAAGTGAATGGGTGCCGTCAGAATGAGTCCAAAAAGCTGATTAAAGCTCACAAAAATCCACAAGTAATGACTCCAGTCCTTGAGTTAACACAATGTAAAGTTAAAAACTGATGTGAAATCTGATGCATACGGTACCCTTAACTGGAAACCTTTCAGGAATATCGAAGTCATCAAATGATTGGTTGAATAAAAAAAAACTTTTGTGTTTACATAAGTGACAATAAGCATTAATTAAGATCAGTTAAACGTTGGATTCTCAAAAGTATGCAAGGTTCAAGTAAAGAATCTTTAAGAGACGCGGAGTTTTGTTTGAGGCACTTAGTGGAGACAAGAGGAGATACTTTAGCCTGTTTGCCGACGGGATTTGAGAAGTATTCATTTACGAACCTGGCCGACCCATTGTCAGCATTTAGAAGGATTCCCAGCAGATTTTACTAGTTGTGCGTCCCCATCTATTATGAAAGATCATGTTTGCTGGAAAACATAAAACAACAGACGCTGACATCGCAGCTGGCTGATTCAGTACTGTGTTCGGTTCTCCAGAATTGCTTGTGGGTGTTAAAAAAGTCGAGAGATATGCTTCAAACAGATGTTTGCCGCAAACGTCTCATCGGGATTTTCTATTCTGACTGACTTGTTGCACGCCAGTCTGTTGTTGTGGGGACATTTCCACGCCCCGAAACGTGACGCTGAACAAAACAAACTGTGATTGGTTGTTTGACATGTCGATCAAACGGCCTTATGGGCAGGGCTTGACCAAAGAAAGCTGCTATGAATTACAGACCTTCAGCCGTCATTCTGAAGGTCTGGCTACACGAGACTAAATAGGGACACTTAATATAAAGTGGGACCACAAGTAGTCCTGTTGGTCACTTGTGGAATATTTGTGATGGTTTTATCAGATGTTTGGGATTTTATTCACTGCAGAGGATCCATTGGTGAGCAAGTGATATAATGCGAAAAATTTCCTGCTGACAAAACCTTGCTGGAAAAACAAACTCTTCTACATCTTGAATGGCCTGATGGTGAGTCAATTTTCAGCTATTTAGGTTTTTTGGAAGAGCTATTGCTTTAAATTCCTACCCTTCACCATATATCTCAAATTGCTTTTATGCTAATGTATATTAAATACACTTTGTGGAAGCCAGGTCTATTTAAAAAAAAAAGATGTGGTTATTAGTCACTCACCCTGCCTTTTTCCACCAAGTTGGTGATCATGACAATCACAGTTGTGTTCTGTTCCCAAACCATCCTCCAAAAGTCCTCAAACGTGGATTTGAGAGGGCCCTGAGCGGCTATATAAGCCCTGGGTCTTTTATAACCCTGAGAGGGAGAATATTTAATTATAACACAAACATTAAAACAACAAGAATGCACTTAGTAATAAAACACCTACGTCTACATAGTTGGCATTGATGTAATCACTGTGCTTGGAGTCCTTCCCAGACAGTTGCAGCAACTTCACCCTGCTGTGATCATCTGGATATTAAAAAGCAATAAATGATGTATCATCTGAATCAGTCTTTTGAGATGCGTATAAGCTATTTAGAAATACTAGCAGTGCATGCGAGAGCGAGAAATGGATATTAATATCTTTTATCTTCATGCACTGCTAGCACTTCATCACAGATGAATTCACAGTATGTTTAAGAAGGTAAATGTTCATGCTTGCCACATGATAATCAACTCACAGGCAACAATGTTGATGTATCTGTTTTTGTGCTTGTTGTCTGGGTGATTTGAATGTTCTGATGTAATCTTCATTTTAGATGTGCAGTGTTGAACCTCCTGCAGGGAAGGTATGATTTCAAATTATTAGTTGCAGGTATTCTAATTCACAGGATACACTATGTTGAAAAATGCATACTACGCTTCCGTTTTCTACTGTACAGAGCATGCATATTATGCACAACATTGCATGATTTCTGTGCGCATGGAATACATAGATGTAAAGTGTCGTAAACAACACACCAATCCACAATATATTTCTCAAGTGTAAACAGTATCATCAATTAAAACAAAAAAAGATTCAAGGTTCAATTTGAGGTTTAACACCAATTTGGATTAATAATAATAAAAACAAATCTGTAATATGATTTCACACGTTATATGTTGTAACAATTCTAATTGTAAAAACCAAAACATACTTAGATTATTTCATTCTGAATGCAATCCTGTTAGAACTGCTTTGTTGAAATTTTGTTGACCATATTATTGATAAATTATTTAATGCTCATTTCCAAAATAATTAGTTAATTATTCCAGTAATTAGCCACACTTTGATTAGAATTTACATAAATTGCCCCATTTGTCCAAATCATTTAATTATTGTCACATCAATGCAATTGAAAATATATTTTTTTATACAGCAGCATAATAATTAGCTCCCCAGTGAGCCGTAATGAAGCAGACATTAATCTGCCGTGTAGATTTGGTCCTTCAGTACGTGTAAAACAAAGCACTTCTGTAACGAATCTATAGCTCCTGTATTGCCCATACTGGTAAGCATCAAAGTTTTGAAGCAAGCCTCCTTCAGGAGGCCTAGTTCTTGCTTTTGGATGTGTCCTTATTGGATTGTGATCTTGTAAATGTTTGCTGTGGGCATGAACCAGACTCAAGCTTCCCTGCATTCCTGCACAGATTCCTCCAGCGAGAGGAGTGATTTTAATGAGGCTCTCCTCTTTAATTAGTCCTTTTCCCATAGCCATCTGTGCCTCTGTGCTACGGGGAGCACCGGTACATGTATAGAGCACATACACACACATTCTCACACGCTCCAACTACAAAGACCATACTCACATCGAACTCCTGAGAAAAGCCATGTTGGTTGTTGGAGTAAAGCTCCATGATGTTTTTGAGGAACTGCCTGACCGGCAAAGCCTCCAGGTCATCTGAAACACAAACCATACATACTTCATACAGCTTCTGCCTTTTGAAAGTCAAACCTTTTGATATAAATTGAAGATAACTGCATATTAGAAATATTTTCCCCTCATATTTAGGAAAGAGGGTTTTTAATAAAAATGTATAGAAATATTATATTATATTATGACATCATCTCAAATTTAGGGATAGGGGTTTATAATAATTGATAATATTAAATTGAAATATTATTGTGTGTTTTCCCCATATTTAAAGTTAATGGTTTATTTATAAACAACAACAAAAACATAGTATTAAATTAATTTGCTCTGTTAAAATATGATTTATTTGTATAAAATTTATGGATTTAAGATCATTTTAGCATTAGAAATTATAATATTAATTAATTAATTAATTAATATTATTATTTAGGAATACAGATTTATAAACTTTTTTATGTTAACGCATTAAATTATAATATTAAATCCAATTTTACCCAAATACAAATACATTATTTTATTATGCAATTCTGCAATTTTTTTAAATAATGTATATTGTGCTGCTCAGTATTTTTGTGCAAACCATTTCTTATTTTTGAGTTTTTTTTGGCAAATAGAAATAAACAAATGAATAAATAAATATATTTATACACATACACAATAAATAAATAACCACACATTTAGTTGAAACTACGTAAACATTTCTAAAATGTTATAAACACATTAATTTACTTTTCCAAACATGTTTATTTTCCTTAAATACACCAAATTATCTCACAGAACATTTATTAATATGCCAATAATATAATATATGGTATATAATATAAAATACTATACCAAACTGACACAACACATAGCCTAGATTATTTAGTGACCGCATGGGATAATACATGTAAACAATGTGTAATTTTAAAATACCTATTGTCACTTTTAAGGAACAACCCCCTGTGGAAAAAACGCATCCTTGTTCCAAATGACAAAAGACTTTGAACCAAAATCCATCCGCCCTACTTTTGTGGCCTGACTTCCTGAGTGATGATATTTGGTCACATCTGTGTCATATAAAGCTCATCAGTTATCTATCAAGGGAAAGGGACTGGACCGATGGTCTATTGTCACGTAGAATGGCCATATAAAGGTATGGTTCATTACTGCCCAGGGAGGCACACAGCTGGGACCATATTTAAAAAAGACGAGATTCCCCTGGAGCATTTACTGCTTCGTCACTGTGAAGGATGATCCAACACGCATCAATTCAACCCCCATTCTGCATTCAGCGTCTACGCAATTAACAGAAAAGATTCTGTCTTATTAAATCACTGAGACATGCACACATAGACGACTTCTTCAACTTAACAGGGCTTGTTGATGACTCCTCTATCACAGGAAAGACATTAAACTATCACCTTAAACGGAGTTCTCATAAACATTAATGGCTAGTTTTACTTCTTTTGGCTTACAGTTATATAGACCTGTCAGTCAAGAGCTGGACCGCATCACATGAGAAGAGAGAACGAGAGGAAAGAGACCGGGGGAAAGCAAGAGACTGGCAATACTGAAAGCAGTTCATGCAATTTCAGAAAATTATGCACTACCCAACGTGAGCAATCAGACTTTCCATTCACCCACTGACAAACAGACACACACAGAACATAAAATATGCATTCACTCAACAACCAAGAAAGCTGCAGGTAGGAATGCTGAACGTTAAAAGAAAAAGTTCAGCCAAAATGAAAATTCGGATGTTATTTACACATCCTCACATTGTTCAAAATCAATAAGATTTGAAATTTTAGAACACAGAAGAGATATTCTATCATCAGAGCTTGAAAGACGATCCACGAGAGCACTGTGAACACTCAGCAAAACGCCTCTTTTGTACTATATGGAATAAAAGTACACTGTTCAGAGGTCTGGGATCTGTACGTTTTTTTTTAAAGAAGTCTCTTATGCTCAACAAAGCTGCATAGGTTCTTACCTTTATGTGCTATAAAATGTAATTTATTGCTGTGATGCAAAGTTTTCAGCACTATTACTCGAGCTCTGAGTGTCACAATATCCTTCAGAAATCATTCAAATATGCTAATTTGCAGCTCAAGTAACATTTATTATTAATAACGGTGTTAATAACACTGGCTTATATTTTGTGAAAAGCCGGATACTTGTTTAGGTATTCCTTGATGAATAGAAAATACAAAACAGCATTTGTATGAAATTCAAAATGCAAAAAAAAAATATATATATAAACAGCATTCTGTAATAACTACTTGTCAGCATGTCAGGTATATTTATAAACTGCCTTTAATACTTTCTCATATCTTATTGATCCATTTTAGATCCCTAAATAGACAGCTGCCTCCCATTGTACATCCCCTTTGGGCACATGTGATAAAATCAAAACTAAATAACCTATGAAATGATGCAAAATAAAAGCCATTGGAGCATGGCAGTATGTTTGTTTAGCTACTCACCCGTTGGAGACAGGATGGGGAAACTGTCATTGCGGATCACTCTGGGAGAGTTCCTGTCTTCAATATACAAATGTGCGGTCTGGAAGAATCTCCTATGATCAGAAACGGTCTCAGTTAGTGGAAAGCAGGTGATCAGGAGGATTTCAGACAGCTCCTTAGTTTTAAGGAAACTTGAGAATTGTTAGGTGATCACTTCACATCAAGTGTCTAATTTACAAACCACTTTAGATGTCAAGCTGTATACTCTTGTGCTGTTTTGACCTGCGTTTCTGCCTGCAGTTGTCCTCTCAGTCCATTACTACAAAATATTAGTATACCAAACATATTGCCTAAATATACTGTACATATATATGACATAATACAACTGAATTACAGGATTTGTAAATTATTTTATTAGTTATCCATCATCTATCTATCTTATAATTACTCTACTTATTATTGGCTGATGCTAAAAATCATGAATGAATCAGCTCGGCAGACATGTATCAGTTTATTATTATTACTTTAAACCATGCATGAATTGATAAATCCATTCACCTACGCTTTAATATTGCATAACACTATCTTTAATAATTGAACAAAAATTTCAACAGCAACAAATCAAGATTATAACAGCAAGACAGTACTTACATTCAAGATTCTTAGACAAACTCATAATGCATAATAAAGGCTATCACTGACACATTTTCATAATTAAAATGCATTAGCTAATACAGAAACCCACAGACGTCTAGTTTGCATAAAATATACATCAACGGCAAAGTAATGATACCAAATATCCAGCCAAACTTTGCACATGTAACTCTTTTAAAAATCTGTTATTTATTTCATTTCAGTGCACAAAAACACATCCCTCCCACCCTTCATCGTAGACTTACTTTCATGCAATTCCCACAAAGCATTTGTATAAGCATGCCCCTACCTGTACTTAAAGCAGAGCAATGAGCAGATGCTAGTCATCCTTGGGAGGTGAGATAAAAAGAAAGAAAGAAGGTCTGAATGCTCGTTGAGCTCTGATGAAGCAGGGGGGCTGGGGGACTGAGCAGAAAGCAAGAGGGGGGACAGGAACCCTACACTAATGACCTTTTTATGATGGGGGATCTCTCGTGCGTTTAGAGACGTCAGCCTAATGGTGTAGAAGGGTCCTTCAGAGAAGTTTTGGACCCTGCGGTCTAATCCTTGAGAATGCAAAACAGGCAAACGGTAAAAAGATAAATATAACCTCTTATCGTACCCCATCTGCGTCAGCTCTGAAATTGCTTTAACTCATAGGCCATCTCATGCGTACGTGTAGAAATGTACCGCGGAGACGAGTGGGGCATCTTTGGTCTTTAATGGGCATCTGTGAGTCTGAGCAGACTGAAAGCCTCTGAGCCATCCAGATGGAACCCTGCCTACATAAACCTCTCATTAGCCTATCGCCTTGGCAACATCATAACTTCATTTAAAGCAAATAATAGCATACTTTCTGGTAAACACTCGCGTGAACTCCAGCTATGAGAAAACGAGAATGGAGTATCTTTTGAATGGCTTTTGTTCGCTCGCTAGCTTTGTTCTCCACGTTTTTGAAATTTGACAACGGTGATGTCTTGACAAAGACGTTTGCCGTCACGTTCTCCGGGGAGCGGTTGAGTCTCGTCACTTGTCTTCCTTCACTCTCTTAACAGATTGATTACTGCACAAACAGGCTTTCATTCACTTTAACTGTCACTGATCAACCTCTTATAAAGCCATCAAGTGATCAAATCAAACTGCTATTATCTTTGCCTTTCATGATTTGTCGGCTGACGTAATTGCTTTGCAATTAGAAACTTGCAGGCAAAGATTTCTCGAAATTTGCAGTGCTTTATAAGGCCATGGGGGGTTGGTGCTGTTATTGTTAACTAAATATTGAACCCTTTTAGAAATAATGATTTCTAATTTTGTTCATGTTCATTAAGTTTAAAGCGACAGTTCTGCCAAAGTCTGTCATCATTTACTAAAATTGAGTGTTTCAAATGTATGTACAGTTTTCTTTTTTTTGTTGAACACAAAATAACATATTTTGAAAAATGTTAGTAACTAAGCAGTAGCCATTGATTTGCATAGTATTTTTTCCCATACTATGATAGTTAATGGATACCATCATTCTTCATTGTTGGTTAAACTATCCCTATTTAACTAAAGAACTATTTAACTAAACTGATAAATAATATAAATTAAGAATAAAATCTAAGATTTAAAGATCACCCTAAAGCAAACATTTAAAATACTTGAAGTAAATAATGCTATACGTGTAATAAATAGATTCAAAATAAATAGATTCAAAATAAATAGATTCAGAAATTCAAATCCAAAACTATTAAAAACGCTTGTCAGTGACTGAAGCAAATGTCTAATAGTAAAATAAATAAATAAAAATATGAATGTTAGATAAAAACTGTCATCAGTGATTAAAATAAAAGAAAACAAATAAATTAAAATAATTTGATTTGAAGAACTAAAATTACTAAAAAAAAAAAGACTAAACCATTTCAATAATCTCATATCATGAGATTTCTTAAAAAGAAAACTGAAATATAAAATATTGATAATATAAAAATAAGCAAATTCAAATATGAATAAACGCTATAATATATAAAGATTACCAAAAGTAACACTGAATATAATATTGTAAAAAAAATGAAAAAATAACATTTAAGAATAATCTTATACCATACAAACATTTTAAATAAATAAATTGCTTTTAATTATTGTTTTAATGTAACATTACTCTTGTGTGTTCACGTTTTAAATGATATGCTCAAAGAGTCAGCTTCACAGATTGGAGCACAGCTGGGTCCCTCCGCACAAGACTCATGGTCCCTAGGGGGCCCGCAACCTCTTAGCTCACATACAGACACAAGACTGAACAGGAGGATGGTGGTATTTGGCAGGAAGCTCCATAGGAGGATTTTAATTCGGTTACCATGGGGCTGAGAGCGGTCCGGGAGAGGGCGGGCAGATGGGGCTGGTACTCTCCAGGGAGCTGAGCCAGGTTTATAAAGGCCAGTAGATGGAGTAAAAAAAAAAGAGGTAGACGAGGTGTGCATTCAGGGGTCAGAGCGACCTTACACTGTTTACAAACCAGCCAAAACCATGACCAGACGGATCTACTCCACAAAACATGTTGTCATGAATATTAATTAGATGATGGATTAAAAAACTCAAAGCTCCAAAAAATAAGGCAGATGAATGTAGAAGCTGTTATATGATAAGAAAATCACATCTGATTCGAGATACTATATTCTCAGTTCAGATCTCGATAAAGGTCCAAGATGATAGACTGCAGTGTTGGTCAATAGCCAATTCACTTCTGCCTTATGAACTATGGTTTTTCAACAGCATCTTACCTCCAGTAGACCAGGACAGCCAGCAGCATGATCAGACAGAGCAGTGTGAGGGCAGAGACCACCATCAGGGGGATGATCCAGTCCATCCGGCTGGATGGTGACACCGGGTCTCGGGTGACAGCGGAGATGCTGCTCTTCTCTGCATGATGGTCAAAGGACCACAGAAAGGTAACAAATAAAGAACGCAAGAGTTATAAACCATTGTATATTAGATGGACAGAGTCTATTTTGGTATAAATGCTTGCAATTGCATTCATGCATATTCCACACAGCAATTTAATACAATTATCTTTTTTTTTGCAAAGCTTTTTACAACTTTAAATTTGCATGTAACAATACATAGAACTTTATATTCAGTTTATACTTTAATTATTTTTTTTTACACAGTATAATAGTCTTAGATTATAAATTTTTCATTCAATATTTTTATTTTAATAAAAATTTTAATAAATATTAATTGCATAATAATAAATATTAAGTATATTTATTAAAAATATTAATTAATATGTACATCCCCAACTATTTAATGTTTATATATATGTATATATATATATATAAGTCTCACCTAGCTTGCATTTATGAAGAACAGTAATTATATATTATAAATATATAATTGTAAATATTCTTACAATTTAAAATAACTGTTTTCTATTTTAACATATTTTAAAATGTAACTTTCGTGTGATAGCAAAACCAAATTTTCAACAGTCATTTCTCCTGTTTTTAGTGTCACACGATCCTTTAGAAATCACTTAAATATGCTGTTTGGTGCTCAAGAAACATCTCTTACTATCAATGCCAAAAAAAAATTTATGATCACAATAGTTGTTTTGCGATTCTTTTTCGAATTAAGAATAGCATTCATTTAAATTAGATTTTTTTGTAGCTATGTAAAATTTTATCGCTCACAAAAATAATTTTAATGTATTTTTTTATTTCAAAAATGTTCACCATTATGTATTTACACATTTTAACACACATTTTATATTTTAATATATTTATACATATTAATTTTAATAATACTGTATTTTGTTATCACTGATGCCTTGAGCTGTAGTAGCTCACCTACCAGTGTGAAAGAAGTATGGCCAGTGTGCCTTCTCCTCATTGGTTGGTTTGGTGGTCTCTGTCGAGCTGGGGGGAAGCTGCATGTCTACAGTACCATTCTCTACTAGCCACGTTCGTTTTATTGAACCCTCACTAGAAGGCCTCTCTGTGGCACGAGGCCCCTGATCTTCCACTGTACTAGAGGCCAATGTGACGTTCTCAGTGTTAACATCGGCCCTTTCTCGACCCCTCTCTCTGTGTTTTGAAGTTGGGACGGGGGCAGTTGGTTTTTGGGGCACTGCTGTGTCCTGCTTTTTGTCCTTGACAGTCACATCTTTCCCCTTTTTTTTCTTCTCCTCTTCTCTCTGCTCCTCTTCCTCCTCCTCCTCCTCTTCTTCCTCTTTCTCCTCTCTTTCACGGTCTTCTTCCTGTCTGTTATTAGCGTCAGTGCTGTCCTCAGAGGTCAGGATGTTGCTGTCAGATGGGGTGTTTTCGGCTGTGGGGGTGGCTGGATTTTGAGTAGGCGTCGGGCCTGAGTTTGTAGAGTGGGTTGGCCAAAAGGATCCTGGGAGGGAAGAAATCACACTGCCACTGAAACCCAGTCCTGCCAACAGAGTGCTGGTCACCACAGATGCTACAGTGGCTTGTCCACCGCTGGATGGAGGTCCCATTCCTGTAGCCATCGAGACAAAGGAAAAGGGGAGGCCGGCGGATGTCCAGGTTGAGGAGCCTGAGCTTATAGGAGCCATGTCTGCTGAAGAGGCGGGGGAAACCGTGGGCTAGAACGGGGCGAAAGAATAAAAGAAATGCTCTTTTAGTCAATAAATACTCTTTAGTGACCGTGGATCACAAAATTAGTACCATAAAAAATTTTGCCACAAATCTGGAATCTAAGGGTGAAAAAAATCTAAAATTTGTCAAAATCAAAAAAAGTTTTAATATAACTACAGTAGGAATTTTACAAGCTGTCTTCATGGACCATTATCTTTACTTAATATACTAATGATTTTTGGCATCAATAGACATTTCATTAGACAAAAAGATGATGACAGCATTGGTATTTTAGTTCATTTTCCTGTAAGAGGAAGAGTAAGAAAAGTAAATTGTCAATGGATATATAGTTTTTGGTCAATCTTTGTTATTCTTTAAAATGTAGAATGGTTTTAAAAAGATTTTCACAATTATTGTTATCTTCCTTGGGCCTTTTAGAAATGATTAAACCAGTTACCCACCATTCCAGTCTTCACAATCCTTGTGCCCTCGAATATCCTTGTGGTGTTTGCTTAAAAAAATAAATCAAACCGAATGAAAATCAGTTCTAAAGAAATTTGAACAGCAGCAGTAATTGATTGATGAATAATTGAGAATGGCACTTAAAATGGGACGAACCTCTGAATAAAAGTGTTTGGCTGAAGTCACTGCGCTGGTCTCTCTGACACACAGCTTGCACTCTGAACAGATACAGAACATCTGGAGACACGAGTGTGATGACTGCCCTCTGCAGGAAACATATGACACACCATACATTGTAATAGCATGGTACAACACATAAAACAATGCATCTTGGTTTCTACAAAAATGTTAATCAGCAACTGCTTTCAACACTAATTGTGTATCTTGAGTGCAAAATTAGCATATTAAAATGATTTCTGAAGGAGCATGTGATACTTAATACTGGAGTAAATTACATTTTAATTGTTTTTACATTAAAGTAGAAAACCTGCCACTTACATTGTAACATTTTTCACAATATTACTGTTTTTTTCCTGCATTTTATATCAAACAAATGTAGTCTTGATGAGCATAAGGAACATTACATCATTTTATCGATCCCCAATGTCTGAATGTACTAGTGTACATTTGACAACATGCACTATACAAAAGTATACAAAAGAACAAAATAATCAATGTTTTGTCGTGGAGAAAAATGGCTGTAGTGAGTAGTAAAAAAAAGTACTAAATCTTGAGCAAAAGATGACCATTAATGTTTTATTTTATAGGCATATATATATGCCTATATACCCTAGTTTTGTTGTTTTTTGGCCTCCTAGCTAACAAACATGGATTAAATACCATAAAACTCCAAACCTTTGATTCAAGCTGTCTTCGGTTGACAAAAGTGAAGTCTAATTTATGCATTTGGACTCAGTCAGAGTGTCCCTTCAAAGCTACACACAAATCCAAAAACCTCATTACACAACATAGAGCGAGCGGATGTAAATCTGACAAGATCTTATTTTCCAAAACCGAAATGTCAAAGCAAATTTGACATCTGCCATTATTATTTGTAGAAATTGACACTTATTTATTGCAATGTCCCGCTCTGCCTTTCAGTGATCCTTAATGTCCCAGAAATAGATAGATATTGATTCGAATTTCATAAACCCAAAGTTGGTCTTGATTCGCTGGCACAACCTGTGACTGGGCTCAAAAATTGAAATAAAAATGTAAATGTAGAGGCGCAAAAATAGATGAGGGAGTCATGATGGGATGTAGAGTGAAAGAAAGTAATTGGACTTTAACCGTGGCAGTTATATCCCTCAACTAAATCCAAATCTAATTTGACAGAGTATAAGAAAGACTGACAGCCCTCATCAGGAAAAGTTCCTCCAACTGGCTGGTCACTGTCTTGTTGTCATGGATACTGTGTGTATAAGGCCGCTCCAATAAGGGGACTGACAGACATGGGTGTAAGTCATTCATTAGACTTGAAGTAAGAAAGACAAAATGCTGTCCAAGTCCATCAAATCGATGAGAGCAGCCCATCCATCAGAATTATGAGGGAATGCTGGGGTCCAGAAGACAAGGCTCTGGCAGCAGGTTCTGACACGATCATGCTTAAGTAGCTGTATCAAGGGTAAAAATGTATATATATATATTTTCAAATGTTTAAATTCAGTTAATTAATTGGCTCATGACACCAATCGGGACACCCTGCCATCCTCACATCTGTCCCATACAACAGTGTTTTAGCTCTTATTAATCTCTTTCATTCCAGATTACTCACGACAAGTCTGGGCACTACAACATGTCTCAAGATCCTGGATTGGTAATAGCGGAGGTGTTCCATTACATCTTACACTCCTGTCTAGCTCAAGAGTCTTCAACAGGGGGTCTGTGAACCCCCAGGGGGTCCATTGTGGTACTACAATTTATATTTCTCAACTTATTTGAGAAGCCAATACAAAAATGCATTGATGAAAAATCAAATATGAATATAAAGTTATTTTCAACTACGGAAAAAAATGGAACCATTAAAATTCATAACATTGTACATTTTAATATACTTAATAAAGTTACACATTTTATTTAGATTATATTTAATATAGTCTCTTCTGCTCACTAATGCTGCATTATTCATATATATATATACAGCAATAGAAAGTAAAATGCTGTTAAATATTATTTCTAATTATTTAAAAACTATTTTAAAATGATTTTTCATATATATTCAAATGTAATTTCTGAATTTTCAGCAATATTGCTCCAGTTTTCAGTGTCACATGATCCTTCAGAAATCGTTTTAAGAAGCATTTATTATTATCAGTGTGAAAACACATGATTTATTACATTCTTTCGAAACTCTGTTACATGTAGAAAGTTCTATATTCCAGCATTTGAAAAAATAGAACTCTTCTGTAACAAATACCTTCAGCATCATTGATAAACAAAAGTAATTGTTAAAAATAACCCTACTGACCGCTAATACACTAATTTATACTACGGGGCCGTTGAATGCTTGAATCTGATTGGCTGACGAACGTTCTGAGGTGTGCAATTATTTTCAA
>JAUCNO010000841.1:754494-773964 GCA_032353835.1 Enteromius viviparus | reverse complement strand
TAATAATTGTGTATTTTGAATCATGAAACCATACATCAAACCAAAATCTTAATGAGAAGCAAGTTATTACTTTTCTGAGAGATTTCTGAGAATTTTCACCCAGGAAATAATGAAATAGGTGAAAATAATTCAAATAAATATATGTATTATATAAGAATAGTTATTATTGTTTTAGTTTTTTAGTTATACATTTCAGAAGCTTTTTTTCCCTTTGCTTTGGGCCAAGGTCTCTGTATAGAGCACATTGTATAAATGATTCTCCAGTTGACGTATTTGGCTTGAATAGCAGCAAATATCTCTGCCATTGTCCCGGAAACCACATAGCTGTGTGGTCTGCTGCTTACATAAAAGGAATACTTCTGAAAAGGGGTGAAGAATTAGAAACGTTTGCTAATTCAGGATCAGGTTTCCTGGCAGCATATGGTCACAGAAAACCAGAACCAGCTGTGGCAGAATGTCAATATCTCACTTTACAATGTCTTTTAAACACATGCGCAGAAACAGGTGCCAGTGATTCTTTTGGGTGGATTCTCGGTAACAAGACGGATAACCTCTGACGTCAGGATTCAGTCATCGTGGTGGAAAAGAAACACACACCCAAGTACTTAAAATATCTTTATTAAAATATACAAAAATATCATTATGTGCTTTTATCAACTGTAATATGTTTCTAAAAGCAAAACATTTTGTAGCAGTAATAAATAAATACAATATTTAGTTTACAAAATAAAGTTTAAAACTTTAATGCGTCCATATGCAGGAATAACACTACGGCAAGGGAGCCGTCCGATTGTTTGCCCTGTGGTTGAGAGGCCAGAAAAAACACATTAAAGACAATAAACACGTCCCAATAACACATTCATAATAATTAACGGAGACCATTTTGCAACTAAAGCCAGAAAAAACTCACAACTATTGGGTGTATTAGTCATTGGATGAATTCATGACAAAAGAAAACTCAAATTAAGCTAATGAAGATTTAGATATGGGTGGATACCTTGAGTTTAGGCACTTTGATTTAGCAATAACTCTTCTTTTCCCCTTAGTTCTTCACCAGTATTGTATGAACTATGCAGCATTATCAAACAAAGAGATACAGTAAAGTCATTACAATACATTATTTATCGGGCACATTCAATTCTTTGTTAATATTGAATTAGCCATCCGCTCTTCATGCTGTTTGGATGTAATTAGTATCTGGTTAGACTTTAGCTCTGCATGGTTATTTTTGTCATTTTGCCAGCAGCACCAGAACAGCCTTTCCTTTCTGACAGCACAACTTTTAATTCAAATGGGTTTATTTTTAACCGACTTAGTTTCATATAATACATTTCAAGGGGTACACCTGCAATAATTTACTTCAAATTTAAGCTTTGGCCGTTAACTCCTACTGAGAACGCTGGGAATTGCAGGAAACGTTGGCCACTTGCATGGACATCCACCAAACCAGTACAGTGAGGCAGAAAACAAACTTAATTTTCTGTAATTATAAGCTTTCTTAGCTCCCTGCACTTCTTCTGTCAGGGTACAAGAGGGATTCGTGCAGGCAATGGCAAGAGAAAAGCTGATGTTAATGTGTGGAATGGATGAATGCATGTGTACAGCAGCAAGCAGGTGAAGCGGAGTGAAAGTCGGCTATGCTTGGCTTAGGTGTGCTAGAATGACTTGCAACTGCAGATATACTCACCCTTTGCGTTTAGAATTAAATACAGAATACAAAGCAGCGCCCAAGAAGCCTGTTGAGAGTAGATACTGTTTAGATATAGTTTTGAAATAGGGTCAGAACATCTATTCAACATCACTTGCGGCCAAATATCTTTTTTTTTTTGTAAAAAGATTTTTTTTTTTTGCATTGTATTCACTGAAATGGAAAATAAATGCATTAAAACTCTTGGTGATCCCAAACTGTTGAGCAGTTGCATGCACACACCCATTATTTATATTATTTATATATATATATATATATATATATATATATATGTGAGAGAGAGACAGAGAGACAGAGAGAGAGAGCGAGAGAGAAAACTGACAATAGATCTAATAGATAGATAATATACTTACCAAGAACTGCAATCCCAGGTACCCCTAAAAGATCTACAGGTAAGAACAATGTGATACATGAACAAAAGGAAACAAACATGAAATAGATATAGTATGTGTTGACTCTCAGTTATAGTAGTGATCACTCCTCTTATTTGGAACTTATGCAAGACAAAATGAGCCATTCTCATGTTATATAATATGGTGACATGTGTTGTATGACAAACTACAGTAACCTCCATTAACAGTAACTGCATTACTTTCCCTGAGGGTGATGTAGTCAGACATTGAATTCAATACAGTATCACTGGAATTAACAGATGAACTCACACAAAAGAGAAAAGCCAGTAGTTGGCTCTTTATTAAGTCCTCCTGCTATAAAACACAAATAAAAACACAAAAAACAAATAACCATTACAACATATCCATAACAAATAAAATGTGCAAAAAAAAAACAAAACGATTTTGTGGGCTGGGCTGCTTACCGAGTGAATGTGTGGAGGATGTTGGGTCTGTTATTGCGGGCTTGTTTGTGGTAGTGCTTGCTTCTGTCTGTGTTATGATGACTGGAATAGAAATATGAATAAGTTGTTATCTGCTTTTTCCATCTTGTTGTATGACGATTCAGTTGATTTGAACAATATATATGGAATGCAAAACCACCAGAGAAAGATCCACAGACTTCCTAAAACAGGAACGCCCATCATTCACAAATTTCTTTCAGATTTGATGTAATTTGGTGATGCTTTTAGCTACACCTGCAGTACTTTCAGCAGAATCAGTGCAGAAAGTGCTGCAGATTCTCTACAGGCCTACTTATCACTCGTATCATGAACGCACACCTTGGAATATAAATTCCCATGCATTATAGCGTTCAGAAGGTTCAGCTTACCTTCACAGAGAGGAATGGGAGACCAGCCACTCGTTTCACACACTGCTGTAGCTGAATCTTTCATGCTGTAACCTGGCCAGCATTCAAACCTGGCTTTACTTTTATAAAAGAACGGAGGATTTCCTTCAGTCAGGTTACCAAATGGAACGTCTAAAACTGGACATTCAATAGCTGGGGATAGAAAGGAAACTTGATTAAAAGTTATTAAAACATAAAAAAAATAATAATAATAATTGTTAAGAAGTAAATACTGGCATATTGTAATAAAATATAGTTCTGAACAACATCTTAAGACATCTGGCACACTGCAGCAAGCATGGCATTTCAATAATGTTAAGTCAACTCAATAAAAATTCAAAACAAGATTCCACAGTATTCTGTATAACCCAAGACTATAAAAGAATGTTTCTCTGGAAAGTAACATGTAGGCCTCTGTTTTAACCATTATTAAAATAACAGACAAATTATTGGTTTAAGCAATATTTTTAAATAAATAATATGTTTAATCAATTAGTTGTTTAATATTAGCTGTACCAATAAATTTGTTTTGTTATTGTCTGTTTTAATACAATAATAATTATATAAAATGTACAAAATAAAAAGTAGTCACATCTATCTATCTCTCTATAATAAATTTATTAGGGATGCACCAAAATGAAAATTCTTGGCCGAAGCCGAACTAAATAAAAACACTGCACTGAAGGCTGAATACCTAACACAGGTTTTTTGCATTTTTCCCCATATATTTAGCCATTTTGTTCACCGTTGAATAAATGAAAAAGATGTTTCTAGCTTTTCAAAGAAAAAAAAAATCAACTACAATTTAAAAATAATAAACATTAAAAAAATACACCTATACCAACAAAACACAACTTAAAATAAATAAATCTCGCTGAGCAATTGAGAATTCTTTGAAACCACTAAAAGATATTACAGAGCCCAATTTGAGCACTATATGCGAGTGTTATAAGAAATATATTAATAGATCTGTTGTAATTATTATTATTATTATCATTACTTATTGTCTTACTTTTCTTATTCTAATAATAAAATGCACAAAAATGTTACTGAGCAGCTGATGAGTAAATATGTTGTAGAGCAGATTTGGACTTTGAACCCTGGATAACAAGCAGATACACACCGAGCTTGTGCAGTTTTGTGCGTGTATTAGAAAACATAACAGTCTGTAGTTTATTTACTAATTATTTGATATAATTTCCTGAATTCAATCAACCAGCAACAGCCACCCTTCCTCTTCCCATCGGAGACATGAGATGCAGTGCAAAACCATCTCTCACTTTCTGTGATTGTAATGATGGTAGCATCTTTCTTGGACACTTTTAAATGCTTTTACACTGCCCACATGTTTGCTGCATTAGTCCGCACCTATATTTGATCACATCATTTCATTGTTCAGCATAATTTATTCAGTTTTTTCGGTTATTCGGCTGAACACCGAACTAGCTTGTTTTTTTGTTTTTGCTATTTTTGGTGCATCCCTGGTTTATATTAAGTAATCTTCATGCTGTAATAAAATTTTATAATGGCATATGGTATAAATTCAATATATGTAAACTTTAAGTAAAATTAGATTGATTAATTCAGATAAAAAACTAATATTTGAGACTTATAAGTAACTGTTGGTGCTCATTTACGTTTTTTACTCTTCTCACTATTAACACTCCAACTCATTTTTGCAGCATTTGTATCATTTTCTACAAGCACTACCAGGCACAGCTATCCGATACTCCTCAATCTGCACTAAGATGGTTTACAGAATGATACATCGCCTCCCTAGAAAGATCTTTCAACAACTGCCTGTCACCAGCAGGACTATGATGAAATGGAAACGTGAGGCAGAGATGATTCTGTAGGGCTTGGAGAAAACAGACCGGGAGCAGTGAGTCACTGAAGGCTCGCTATTACAGATCACTTCAACATATACAACAAAGACAAAAAATCCATAAAATCACAAAAAGCCTGAAGGACCTGCTGAACAAGAAGATGCGAGCGAACATAAATAAACAGGCCAATAAGGGTACAAAACAATAAAACACAAAGCGAAAGGGTGATGTTATGGAAGCCCATTTCCTCCCCTGAATAAAAAACAAAAAAAAGGTAATTACGACTTATTTTGTTGCAATTGCAAGTTTACATCTCACTCACAATTCTGACTTTTTTTCTCAAATAAACTTGCACTTGCGCAAGTCATAAAGTCAGTGGAGGAAATTTCTATACAATGCAATTCAACTGTGATGTGCAAAAATGCCAGGCTGAGTTCTAACATGCAGTGCCCTGATGCTGCTACAATGCCAGTGACTGAGTCCACATACAAGCTCAGACTGATCAAGGGTCAGCTCCTGAAGCACCATTTATTCTACTTTTGGTTTCCAGTGAAAAAAACTTGGCATACACAGTAAAAGTGATAATACTATGCCATGCAACTCACACAAGAACAACCAAAAAGAATATATTTGAGTGCATTATTAAAAGTTAATATATAGTTACAGTTGATTTGTTACTTAGTAGAGTTGCTACTTCCAGTACTGGCTGGTGCACTCCATGCACAGGTACAATGTGTGGAGCTAGATGCTGAACCTATGCAATTGCTTGTGGGTGGAGCTTACCACTATCATTCAATGCAGCTAATTAGCTTGGAACTTAATGAAGAAAAAACTTTAATTTCAAAAACTGACCTTTGCATCTTGGAGGTTGTAAATTATATTCCCCGTATTCAACACATTTAATGGAGCTGTTGCCAACGAGGATGTAGCCATCTTCACAGAAAAATGTTATGGCATCATTGAACAAAGGTTTTTGGGGTGCATCCATATGGCCATGCTCAAATTTATCTGGCACACTGCATTCTGTTACTATAAGAGAGACAAGGTGAAAGAGAAGCTGTTACAACATCTCTGACTGTGAAGACAACACAGATGTTGATACTGAATGTGCATTCTGGTTACTACTGTAATCTAAAAATCATTTTATATATATATATAAACTTAAAATAAAACAAACATGAAGTTAATTAAAATTAAATGTAAACGTATTTTATTTCAGCAAGTGGCCCAGGCATTGCTTACATTTTCAGTTAAATTACTATACTGGAAAGGAAAATTATGAAAAATTATATAAATATACTTAATGACTAAAACACAACAAATTTACTAAAACTATAAGATTAAATTTAAAACATAAAATTAAAAAAAGTCTTAAATTAATTAGAAATATTAAGAAACATTATGATGTCTCAATTATAATACAAATAACACTGATTTGACTCTATCTAAAAATGAGGACTCACATATACATTCAGCCTTTCCACTCCAGCCGGAAACAAGACATTGCCTGTGGCTTGATCCTTCCAGATCATATCTGGATTAAAGACAAAAACAATAGTCAATCACAAGTATGAGTGCAGTGCCTTACCTTACCCGGTTCTTACCCTGTCTCACATCTGGGTTGTATGTAGGCACCAAACAGTGTTCCATCATTAATGGTGTAGGTCATATGTGGTGAAGGTAAAGGTGGTCCACAATCCATCTCTGAAATGAAAGCAAACACACCAGTTTAAAACTTGATACAACTTCTTTTGAGGGGAACGTCCCATTTAGAAGTCAAAAATCTATTACTTTTGCAAATTAATTTTGGTGGATTCCAGACCCCATTCACACAGGTGATTGTATCCGGACCTTCATCTCTCTCGTATCCTTTAGCACACTCCACAAACGCTTCTGAATTGTCTGGGAAGTTATTCTTCAGTATGGATTTCGAGGATAAGACAACTGTGCCTCTCAAAACAGGAAATGGACATTCTGCTACAGAAACCACAATAAAAGACTTTAGTCAAATTTTTTGGGTCATTCATTTTTGTGAGTGAGTTTGTGAATGAATAAATTCCATCATTCAGGACACATCAGTTTGATCAAAAGTGAGAGGAAAAACATTTATAGTGTTACAAAGATTTATATTTTAAATAAGTGCTGTTCTCTTTAAATTTCTACTCATCAAATAAGTTTCCAGCACTGCTTTCAAGCTTCGCCATTAGAGATAAAATACATTTTATAATCGTTCAACACAAACGTTTTTATATAGAAATAATTTTACCTCACATTATTGTGTTTGTGACCAAATAAATGCAGCCTTGGAGACCATTAAAAATACATGCATCCTTAAAATAAATTATAAAATACATAAAATGCACTTGATAATATATTAATATTGTGGCGCCACCTACAGTAACGTTTTTGACACCTGACTAGAAACTGCTCATGCAGGCTATGTCAACGCGCTAAAGTTTCTGAAGTTGAAATAATTCAAGACGATTTCATTTCATATAATATATCAGCTTACCTTTTCCCATAGAGACCAGTGATAACGACAGTAAAAGCAGTGGGCAAGCCTCAAAACCTGTCATCGTTATTTGAATAGATTTGGTTTTTAAGCAACAAACACTCCTTGAATGTACAACAATCGGCAGAAAAACGTCATGAATTAAATAACGTTAAAGCACTAAGTTACACGAACAAAGATATCCCCCATATTAGCTTCACTGATCAACTTCCCGCAGCAAAGGAAAAGAAAAACGTGGAAATGAAAAGGAAAAAGCGCTTCATATACCGGCGTGTACCACGACTGAAGGAAATGTTCTGCTTCACACATCTTACGCTCGAGGAAACATTCGTGACGTAAGCCTGCCTTTCCCTCAAAGGAAGACTGTAAAACATGACTCAAAGAAATTGGCTGCTGCTTAACTGCTACTAAATACTAGTGTACTAGAAAATTCACGTTTTACTGTATTTTGATCAAATAAATGCAGCATGCATTACGGATAACTTTGAGATATATATGACAGAAACATCCCCCGAATCTGTTCATGGTTAAGAGTATTTATTGTACAACATAAATAAATGAATGCTGTTGCTATAGTGTGCATGCATTTAAATAACAATAGGGCAAAGGAATCCAGCCTGCTAAGGTCTTGGAAGGCAGTTTTCAGAGTGAATGGAATGTGTGAGTCAGTGTAAGGGTGTTCTCAACAAGGGCGTCCCTCATGAAACTTCAAACTAATGATATTTGACCGTGTAGCCTAGTAACAATTGCGATTTTGTCCTCTTTAGTGCTTTATGGAAAATATTTACCATACATCTTGTTTAAATCTTGCTGTGTTTTAGTAACAGATGGCTATTTTCGATGTGTGTACTTCCATAGAAACTGTGCTTTTGATTGCTATAGTAACGGTGTGTACTAAAGCACAAAAGCGTTTAATGATGCAAGCATAGCTCACAGGGAACCCTGACAGTTTATCTCCTCAAAATATAACAGTCATCCTTCAACATGACCTGTGGTAAAATCACTCCAGGAAGTCAATGATATAATAATAATGATAAAAAACTCCCAACTAAACCAATATACACTACCAGTCAAAAAGTTATATATACACACACACAGCTTTTTTAATGTTTTTTGAATGTATCTTACACTCACCAAGTCTGCATTTATTTGCTCTAAAAATACAGTTAAACATAATATTGTTAAATATTATTACAAGCTAAAACACCAGTCCAAATGTGATTTATTTTTGTAGTAAAGAATGGTAAAGCTGGATTTTCAGCATCATTATAGCAGTTTTTCGTGTCATAGAATCCTTCAGAAATTATTCTAATATGCCAATTGGCTATACATATCAACGCTTTTCATATTTTTCTGGAAACTTAGCCTATTTGATTAATAAGAAGTTCAAAGAACAGCTTTCATTTAAAACAGAAATGCTTATATTATAGTATTATAAATGTATTTACTGTCATTTTAATCCATTTAAAACATCCTTATGGAAAATCATACTTACCCCAAACATTTGATATAGTGAGGCCTAGATTCCACAAAGCTGACAATAATAAGAAATGTTTTTTTGTTCAGATTAGAATGATTTCTGAAGGATCAGGTGACACTGAAGACTTGAATAACGGCTGCAAAAAATTCAGCTTTGCCATCGCAGCTAGAAATCAAATCATAAAATATTTTCAAAAAGTTTATTTCTTTTAAACTGTAATATTTAAATTTTTACTGTATTTTTATCAAATAAATGCAGCCTTGGTGAGCATAAGAGACTTCTTTCAAAAACAAAAAAACGTAACTGTTCCCAACGTTTGACCTGAGATCGCTTCATTGATTTCCACTTTAATCAGTGAAAGTCAATTATTTTAACATCAACTTCAGGAAGTATTTTGAACAGTAAGAGCTAGACATATTAAGGCAAACTCCAAATGTGTGCTCTGTGCTTATCTTAGAAACACACACCACACCCATTTTATCCTGACCTGACCAGAGAGATAAACCACAGTCACTCTCTCCCCATTTAGAAGAAGAAGCAGGTCTGTTTTTCATTACCCTGTCCACAGCAATTAAGGTTCAAAGAGTAATGAAGGGCAAAGTGGCACATGGTTGTTAGTTTTATAGCGTTCCTGTTTTCAGCCGTGCACTGGGGCCCGTGTAATAACTTTCCTGCTCAAGCCTCAACTATTGTATTTCAACAAGAACACAGATGTCTATTTATCATTAATATATTCAAATGTGCATTTAGTATAAGTGCATAAACTTTGATATTACCTCATAAGTAAATGTTTTGCATGCATTAGTGATGCGTTTTATTGCAAATGACTCGTTAGTGACACCTGGTGGCAGATTTGAGAAACCGTGAGTCTTCTTGCATGTTAAAGAATCCTAATATATTTCACCCGTCAGACATTTATTATCCACTTTCACCACTGCTTCAGTGGTTTGCAATACATTTATCTGCTCTTTTATATCTTTTCTACTGCCTAAAATACCTCCTCCAGTCTCTACGGTACTGAGTACTTTACACATCGCTGAGCAATCATGAAATGATACAGCAGTGTTCTGCTTAACTCAGCAGAACAAATGCCGCTTAGACTGGCATATTTCTTTACTGTAAGCCATTAAAGTAGGCTACATTTAGTTCTGTGTGACAAGCCATAGGTTTTATCAGCTAGACAATGCTCTAGGCGTGACAGGCCGGGATAAGACTTTCTCTAGACAACTTGAGCTGGGATAATAAATGTCACGGTCACAGTCATTGTATTTTTTAAATCTTATAGCTTCAAGTCATCTTAAAATAATGAAATTAGTCAAACATTGCTCTTATCTGAGTGCGCTCGGTTTGGTCACACATTGCAAAACTCAGCAGAAAATGATCTCAATTAAATATAAATTAAAACGAGCTGATGTTAAATATAGAGACGCCAATTAAGGAGTAATTCGCATATTTCAATAACATCATTATTCTGAAGCAGAAGTCAAAAGATTTAGATTAAAAGGTAAAAAAACAAAACAAAAAAGTTAATCTGGAGTAAAAGTGGAGACACTTTATCATTAAAAGACCATTTCAAAAACGTTAAAACAAACTCATTTGATTTTGCATAAATGTTACATGACCAGAACACCAGGATATGATTTTATTTTCATTGCACTGACTTGAAATATTTTCCCGCCATACTTAAATAATTAGTTAGAAAAATAACGGAACAAATATACATATTTCTATTCTTTCTTCTGAGAGACCACTCAGCTATTTTTTATAAAGGTGCTGTACATTATTTAAACATTTACATGAATCAGACCACGTTATATTGAGCCCATATGTATTTTGTCTAATATGAGGTGATTCTAGGCTTCACTTTTAAAAATGAACAATGAAGATGACTTACGTCTGTACAGCGGATGCTAACATTGCTTTCATGACATGTCTTCACATAATGTTTTCAAAGTCTGTCATTTGCACAAAAACACAATGTAACACCACAACTTATCTCGTCTTTGTAGTTTTAGTTTGCTTTCTCATCATTTACTGTTTATCAACATATCCAAACCCTGAGGTCATAATCACTTCACACACAGCATATGGAGTGGCCACCAGTCCTTTGGTATTGATAATCATGTCGCTTCCTATGAAATAACCTTATGTTGGCCACATTTCAGACCTCAAAACCCAAAGAAATCAGCCCTTTCAGAAACCTCCCACAACCAGTCAGGTGTTGCAAGCAAGCATGGAACAAATTAGCTTATGTCCTTAAAATAGCTTACCCACAACATTCCTTCATTTTTTCCCCTATTTTAAAGACTGAATCTTTGCACATTAGGGTGAATCTCACAGAAAATCATATTTCACCTCCAAAATCCAAATTTGCATAGACAATGAATCCTAATGAAGTCTATTTGTAGGACTGTTATGATTTGTTTCATTGTGACAGTATGCATAAATTTAAACACATTTCTCTCACCCTTAAAAATTCTCTGTATTTGATTCAGAAGATTTGCTTTTCACTGCAGTCATATTTATTAGATACTTACTGTATTATTTTAATATTTAACGTATTATTTTATGTTTAAGTTAAACAAAGCAAAAACAATTACAGCAATTTGAGTTAAAAGAGTGCTTATAATTGCCATAAAAATAATGTTGTGATGTAAAAATAAGAAACAGAAAATAATAATAATAAAACAGCTTCATTTTCTTAAAGTAATAGTTGACCTAAAATCACTTGCTCGTCAACGGATCCTCTGCAGTGAATAGTTGCTGTCAAAACGAGATCCAAACAGCTTATAAAAACATCATAATAACCACATCACCCCAGTCCATTAATTTACATTATGAAGCGAAAAGTTGTGCATTTATAAGAAGCAAATTCATGTTTAAGTTGTTTTAACCTTAAAAGTTATGTTGCTTTTTCTAGTGAAAAACATTCTAGTGTGAACCAGGAGGGAAAGATGTGTCAGTAATTTGTTCATTACAGATAGCTTTTCACTTCACAAGAAAATATTGATGTACTTGCGTCATGTGGATCACGCAAGTTTTTATCCGCTGTCTGGACTCTCATTCTTTGCTGGCTTGAATGAACTATGGGTGAACTATTACTTTAATGCAAAATATTTTCCTTGACATTTGAGATCAAATATGACACCTTGATGACCTTCATGAGGTTCACCCATGCGCATTGGCTTCTGATGATCATAAAACAAAGACTGACTGCTGTAAAGAATGAATTGCTTGCGCTGCTAGCCTTCATCTTGAGCAGACGACATGCATGTCCAGGAAAAAAATTCAATAAATATTTACCATATTAAATCTGATTTCATAGAATATTTAAAAAATACATTTGCGTGTACCATTTGTTTTTTGACAAAGTCCAAACATTTGCTACAAGGTAAAACTACCACGGTGCTTAGCAAGAGCCGGGATCTCTACACCGAAATCACAATCTCTTATAGCTACATGTATCTATTCATATACATATTTCAATAAATAAACATTTGATCATGTTCTTGGTATATTAAAGCACAAGTTTCTGGTCATTTGCAATTATAGTATTTAGAGATCAGGGAATCAAAGACTTGGAAGAGAAAAAGAACAGTCTGAAAAGTCCCTGGTCCCCCAATCTTCAAGACAGTTCTTATTTACACCGTTTCAAAATGTTAGAGATAAACTGCACGGGTCTAAAACACATGCAACAAAACAAAGAGTTTGCATGCAGGGAAAAAAAAGATTCTTTGGGGGTAAGGACGTGCTGTTTTTAACTGAAACATAAACTTGCATTGTTCCATTGTTTTGGTGATTGATGGGGCGTGTTCCCTTAAATTGCATAAGGATTGCACTGTGATGTCGACAGAGTTCTCATGTTGTTTAAAGTCAACTGGCGAGAAGCAAATTAAAAGAGGCTGTCCGGACAAAACGGAATTCCATGCGTTCCACCAGAAAGCTTCAGAAATTGCCTGTCCAAGACGATTAAGAAATGATCTCCATAAAGCAGTTTGGATTAAACTTCATGTTGAATCAGTCTGTTTGTGAGCCAAAGATTTTTTAATTCATTTGAATGAGAAGCTCATGCTGACCACAGTCCAAAGAGAAGCACATGAACAGGGTTCACAAGCATGTAAATGCACCCAAGATATATTCTTTGTGTTATTGTGGTGGTTTCAAACCTCTCTGATCAATCGGGCGATATTGTTAAGACCTTGGGAAGTCTGTGTCTCTAAACTGTCCACTTTTTACAACTAACTACCTGTCTGAGTAATTATGCTTAGTGTGAATGGTTCATCCAGTTTGTTGGACTTTAAAAGACGACATTTGGAAGAAATTTGGTGATCAAACCGTTTCTGGTCCCATTGACTTCCATAGTATTTGTATTGTTAATACAATGGAAGTAAATAAAACCCCAAACCATTTAAAAGATTATATTTAGTTGAAATCTGACAACCAAATAGATTCGGGTCCCATTGCCTTTTATAGTGTTTGTCATCCATATTAAGGTACCCAAAACCTTTTAGTCTTTAAATATTTTAAAGAAATCTGGCAACCAAACAGTTTCAGTCCCACTGATTCCTATAGTACCTCTTGTACATTCTTTGAAAGGCCAAAATCATTTGGTTACCAATATTCTTCAAAATATCTTTTGCGTACAACAGAAGAAAAAGGTTTTGGAGTGAGAAATTCAGATTTGTTACAGTATAAGGTAGGGATGCACCGATCCAGATCGGCCGATATGTTTAAGCGTTTTGTCAGTAAAGCCGCTCTGTTGTTCACTGACGAGCTGATAATGAACATGGTTTTGCGCAGCTCATCACAGTGAACAACATCTGTGTGTAGTATATACGGCTCAATGTGAAATTATGCACCTGATGGCATTTACCGATGATTACAGGACCAGATTTACTGACAAAACGCGCAAACATATCGGCCAATCCAGATCGGTGCAACCCTAGTATAAGGAACATGTTAGGAGAAGTTTGGCTAGGCAGCATTCCACACAAGCGAATGTTTTAAATGTTAAAAACACTGCCCTTCTGTACACAGTAAAGAAATCTTAATCATTCCCTTTGTTTAGTCTTGTACTGCACTTGAGAAGGCATCAGTTTTGTTTAGATGTCTGTGCCAATGAAGCAGATATGATATTATTTAGGTAGCTAGCTATAAACACGTCGACAGTTTAACTAACTCGTTCAGCCATTCCTAATTCCCATGATAGTGCTGAAATGCTAGGAATGCAACTTGCAATCCACGATGAACTATGTGCAATCATAGCTAGAGGCGTTTGCATTCACACACATTGCGTATGTTTCTGGTCTCGAAACCTTCTATTCCCAAGGATCGCAAAACTATTCACAAACATCACGCATCGCTTCCTCGTGTGTGAGGATACGTGCGAAACTAGGGATCTTCCAAAGGCCGTCGCTCAAGGGTCCAGGGTGGTCAAAAACTAGACTCGCCCTGGTTGTGACTGGAGCAGCATCTGTTGTGACAATGTCGTCTTTCCTGTCTTTACTCTCACTTCCTTTTCTTTTGCTTTCATTCATATCTGTAATTATTTCATTCCCATTTTTTTCCATTTGTTCCCCCTTTTCCTTTTTTTGTCTGCTCTTCTTGTCTCTCTCTCTGCTCGATATGTGGGTGTCCTCATTTCGCATGTCTCTATTTCTCATTTTTTTCTTATTTCGGGTGCTTTTGAGCTCCTTTTCCCCTTTTGGCTCAAGCGCTTCATCTTCTCCATTGCTTCTCACTTTTCTCTCAGCTCTCCACCGTTCTTCCTCTTCTTGGCTCTTACTTTGTTTCCTTCCTCTAGATTCCAGATTTTTCCTCGGTTCAGTGTCACTTTTCTTCATGCTCGGCGTCCCCTTCGCTCGCTGTTTTTCTTTCCGTTCCTGCGCTTTGCCAATTACCACTTCCTGTCCTTCGCGCTTTGACTTCTGGGGACTGACTGAGCGACTATGTTGGCAGGACTTTCTGTTCTTGTGGGATTCTCGAGTGCTTTGTTGCAGATCTTCTTTGTGGCTGCGAGCTTTGTCTTTAGATGGGCTTTTGGATTTCTCTGTATCTCCGAGATCAAGGAGATCCTCTGCGGACCGACTCTTGATGCGCCGTTGCTGCAGGACTCTGGAAGAGCTGGTGTTTGGTGGTTTGGCACGCTTCTCCCTCTTGCTGTCTTTAGAGCGAGGATCCTTGGAGCTGCGAGGACAGGCAAAGGAGCTTGTCAGGTCTGACGTTTCCTTCTTCGCTGAGGAGGATGGCGGATGAAGGAAAGAGGAACTGAGAGGAATATTGGATGTGTTGAATCCCGGCGGATCAGGAAGGATAACATCTCTTTCAGAACCTAAGGGGGCAAGAGATATGCATTAGTTCCACTGCCTAGAATTAAAACACTTTGGCTAATTAAGGCCTTATAAAAATGTACCATGGTTACCAATTATATTTGAGTGGCTTTCGCCAGTTTTGTGGCTGCTTGCTAATGAATTGCTATTAAAACACATCCCTATGCTATACTTTTGAGCAAAACCATTTTTCATGGTGTTGTGATTGCAAAGAGCATGAAAATATTTCACACATCTAAAGATGTACACAATAAAGCAGAGAAAAGACTAGCAATTAAGGAGCCAAGCAAGTGTAGTAATAGTCCCATTACCAAAGAATAAAAGACCTAGAGGAAAAGAGGCTGTTAGTGATGATGCTCCTGGGGGCAGTAACACACCGCAGAGGAGCTTACACAACCTGCACAGAAGAGAACGAGAGAGAAAGACAGAAAGAAAGAGAATAGCTGAAGTTAGAAAGCAACCAGTGTAGTATTGATGTTCTTACAGCATGCTTACTTATATAGCAGCATCATCATGTGCGTATGTGTCATAACTCACTGTTCTCTGATAAGAGGGCTTGGGGTCGCAGTAACAGTAGCACTTTGTTTCCTCCAGCTTGGATCAGCTCAATGGCTCTGGTGTGACTAATGCCTTGTGTCTGTTCTCCATTGATCTCCACTACTTGATCTCCCACCTGTACATTCATGCATAAGGCCATTGATGAAATTATCATTATTTAAACATCTTAGTGGCCTCTGGTTCAGGTCAAAATTGGTAATGAGTTTAAAGACCAAAATATCTTGCTTTTCATATATCAGTATCCGCCAAAAACAACCCATATCAATTCCTGCAAACGGGAAGATAATGACTTATATGGCCAGGCAGAGATTGTGAACTGACAAATCAAAATTTCCATGATCTTTTTTTGGTATGTAAGAGGTCATTGTGCTATTAAAAAACATTCTGTACGTTTCTCTTAGTCTAATAATAGCTTACATGGAAGGCAAAATGCCAAAACAACAGCATGTGGAATGTGCCACTTTATGATATAATAGTGTGGCTAAACACTGCCCCCGCAGAAGATAATCAGTGCCTGCTTCTACACAGCTGCCTGTTTAGCCCTGCACATTGATTAGCACATGTAGTGTTTACAATGCAGGGATGCAAAAGCGCAGGTCTGTAGAAACCAGATGATACATTTTATTTAATAAACTTTGTTTCTGATGTGCCAGTAACAACATTATCCTGTTTTCATTAAGTGATCACTAATGTCTGTTAATACAAATAATTTGATATACTGAGTATTACTGTGTGTTTAAACTAAAACACAGCAATTTCCATCTGTGAAGGATGTAGACTGTCAAACATTTACAACTGTTAGCCAATAATAACAGTGGGAGCTTACCTCAGAGCCTAAAATCCACTAAAATGATTGAAAACAGCCTATTACTTCTAAATTGTAAAAGCCCCTTTCTTCTGGGTCATGAAATCAAACTACATTCCATTCCAACATTCTTTCATCTATTTCCTGGGAACCCATGAAAAGATATCATTATGATTTGTGCATTAGTGATTATTTTAAACTCTGAAAAGTATTTTGTATGGAATGGAAATGCATTATAATTATTTTGAGGACCCTCTTTTTTTTATTTATTTATTTATTTTTTATTTGTTTGTTTGTTTAAATTATGGGGAGAGTGGGGAAAAATGTTATGTTTCTATTCTCCTGTATCTTTATCCTTTTTCATTACAAAAGTTGAATAAAGAGATAGGGCAAAAAAAGAAAAGGTATAGAATTCAGCCTCTCTTAAATATTTTACTACATTCAAATGCACCCTGCAGATGTTTTCCTAAAATCCTTGCAGAAGGGGGAAAAAAGTCATCAGATTCCATCCACAGAGTTATTAAAGACTGGTGTGCTGTACTGACGTGTATCCTGCCGTCCTGTAGAGCTGGGCCGTCCTCAGCCATCCGCAGGATGTAGAGGCCCATGTTATATTCCGTTCCTCCTCTCAGACTAAAGCCAAAACCACGAGGCCCACGCTCCAACTCTACCGCAATACAACCCTAGGAACAAAATACAGATATAAACCACTGCTCAAAAGTTCTGGTCATTGTTTTTTCTTTATAAACAGTTACCTATGCTCCACTAGGCTGCATTTATTTGAACAAATATGCAAGAAAATTCTGAAATTACAATTTAAATAACAGTTTTCCAATTCCAAATCTGGAGTCTGAGAGTGAAAAAATATATAAATATTGAGAAAATCGCCTTTAGAGTTGTCCAAATGAAGTATATAGCAATGCATATTACTAATCAAAAATTAAGTTCTGATTTATTTACGATAGGAAATATGCAAAATATCTTAATGGTACATAATCAAAATCCTTTATAATTTATGGCATAAAAAAAGACAAAATTATTTTGCTCCATACAATGAATTATTGGCTATTGCTATATATATTCCTGTGCTACCTAAGACCGGTTTTGTGGTCCAGGGTCACATATATACTCAAAATGTAATTTATTTTTGCATAAAAACCATGAAGAAAAGAATTATAATAATTGAGTAGATTTCGATTTTCCATTGTAGTTTTTAGTGTTGGCTTAAATACCTAGTATGATTTCATTATTTTTCATGCAATGTTGATATATTCAATTATACGTGACCCTAGACACGTTCTCTAATTCAATTTTAGGCAAAGGTTGTGATGTGAGTGTGACTTTTGCCTGTTTGGAGTTGGCGAGACACAGTGTTCCCTGTTCACTCATGGGAAGAGCTTTATACTCTGTCCGTAAGAGCTCATCCCTGATCTCATCCATATCCAAATTATATCTGCGCACAAGTAACACACAAAGAAGAAGTGTGGTTTAAATCTTCTGTAAGTGATGAGAGGTTTATATTATTGGTTATATGGCTAAATTTACTGTACATGAATTTACAGCAAATAGACAGAAGGTGCACATTCAAAGTGGTTTAAATGGAAAACATTGGACTGTACCGGTCATCCTGAGTGGTTTTGAGTATCTTGTGCTGCGGTGCTGGGCTTTGTTTGGCTGAACTGGCTCCTGAGGGCGGGCCTTTGTACTCTAAACAACCAATAAAAACAGATTCATATGAAAGCACTTATGAAACGGAACAGGTTATGTATATAACCTTGGTTCCTTGAAGGAACGAAACACTGTGTCCGAAAACGCTTTGGGAACACCTCGGCGTGACCACGCTCTGAATCTGCTGTGTAATCCGTCCAATGGGTGATCGGGACGTCATGATCCTTGCTTAAAGCAGGTGCAGGAGATCGCTCATCAGCCTCTGGAATAAAGCCAGCGCTCTGCAGGGATGCAGTGGGTGTGGCAGAAAGACGCAGTGTTTTGTTCCTTCAAGGAACCAAGGTTATATACATAACCTGTTTCGTTCCTTTTCAGGAACTCACACTGCGTCCGAAAACGCTTTGGGAACGAAATACCAACATACCCAGACCCACAAGTCCCTGCCTAGTGTGGGGCAGCACAGCTAAGGACAAGGGAACCTGGGGTAGCCGGGAGGTCAAGCCCATAGAACTTCACAAAGGTCAAAGGAGAAGAACACCCAGCCGCTTTGCAGATGTCCAGAACCTGCCAAATAAGCCTTTGAGGCCCCCACACCTCTAGTGGAATGAGCTCTGACTCCCATCGGTGAGGGAAGACCTGCAGAGCCATATGCTATAGAGATAGCATTCACTATCCACCTGCTTAAGCTAGGCAACCTTCTACGGGAAGGCCCAAAGCACACAAATAGCTGGTCCGTCCTCCTCCAGCCCGCAGACTGGCGAATACACATGCTCGCACTGGACATGGGCAATGTAGTCTTTCATGTTCTGCCTCCTGAAGGGAGGGGTTAATAAAAAGTCCAGAGTACCACAGGCTGCGGTGGGACCATCAGGACCTTAGGAATACAACCGCTCACGGGAAGTGAAAAACTTTCACCAGGCCGGGTACAAAGTCTATACAGGTAGCAGCCACTGATAAGGCCTGCAAGTCTCCTACTCTGTTGAGTGAAGAAAGCGCCAACAAAACCACAGTCTTGAGGGTTAGGTAACGGTCCGAAATTTGCTCCAAGGGATCAAATGGAGCTCTAGTCAGGGCCCCCATGACCACTGCCAGATCCCAGGTTGGGACTCTTGGCTGCACCACAGGCCTCAGCCTGAGTGCACCCCGCAAGAATCGTATGACTAGTGGATGTTTACCCACTGAGCAGCCAATAATGAGTGTGTGGAAGGCCGAGATAGCTGCCACGTACACCTTCAAAGTCGAATGAGCTATCCCTGTGGACAGCTTCATCTGCAAGAACTCCAGCACTGCGCTGATCGGGCAGTCAACTGGTTCCTGCTGTCGCTCTACACACCATGAGGTG
>JAUCNO010000841.1:742828-754394 GCA_032353835.1 Enteromius viviparus | reverse complement strand
TAATCGGATTCAATGATTTATGCTAAGCTATGCTAATTTTGGGACCACCAGACCCGGCGATCGGCTGAATGGATTCAGTAAAACACATCTGTATTACTCGGGACGTTGGAAAATGAGCCTATTTCCAAAAAAGGTGGAGTGTTCCTTTAAGCACGATGAAGGAAAACTGCCACTGAATTTCCAAAGAGAACACTAAAATAAACTTTTGAATTTCAAAACGTTACAAATAAATCTTTCAAACTTGCATCATCACAAAATTTTATTTAGAACTTTTCAGTCAATCAGCATTCCTCAGCCTCAAGCGAAACACTGCAAATTAAATTTAGGGATGAGGCAAATTTGAGTATTGTGATTGTGCATTGACTTTTTCGACACACCTACAAATGATTCAGAAGTGTGAGGCACTAAATAACTGACTAAAATAAACATTTTAAATAAATTAATAAATATATTTCAGTTACAGCTTACATTAAAGTCTCCATGAACCGGAAGTTGCTGCCAACTGTAGTGACATTTATTGAAAATGAGTGATGTTTTATAAACCAAATTTCAGGAGGAGCGCACATTACTCAATCGGTCCATTTTCATTCCGTCCAATCAAATCCATAAGCCTCGTCCTCCTCTTGCAGCCATATATATATATATATATACATATAAAAATAAAGTACACATACATATGATTAATTGTGACTACTTGTTTAACAGCACTAACATACATTAGGGGTGTAATACAATTCACGGTTCGGTATATTTGGTACAGGGGTAATTGGTTATGTTGCAGTATTGGAAATATTTCTGTTTTAAACATTTTTTAAACATTAAATATTTCACATTTAAATGTTTGAAAACAACTCAACCCAATCCAATCAAAATTCAAAATTTAAATTGTAAAGAATTTAATTAAATTAATAAAATACCTAATCATTACAGACTTTTTTCACTTATTTAGGTTTCTATATTTTATAAACAAACTTCATTGTGGCATACATGGAACGCCAGCTTTACATTCACAATACAAACATTCATGTAAATTCATGTAAAATTCATATTCTAGATTTGATCTGTTCCACTGGTATCACTTTTGCTTAAAAAATGCAACATATCATTCCTCTTATGTCCCTTTTTAATGGTTATCGGTTTTGAGACCAGATGGCTCCTGCAATTCCCACGCTTCCACTTTTAAAGTTATGAGAAACCTACACCACACTTGCTCCAAGACAAAGATTAACACAGCAAGACGACAGAGCAATAAAATCACAAATTAATATTCACAATATGTTTCAATTAACACCATTACTTTATTTCTCATTATGGCAAATGTGGAAGTGACGAGATAAATGAGATAAATAACATGACGTATCAGCATCCCACACAGACAGCTATTTTTCTGAAATGAATCAGTGAGATTTGGGAGGAAGGTCAGGTCGGAGCCACAGATTATAAACTTATAGTGGGCTGAGGTTGACAGAGTGGCGGTGTGAGTCAGTGCCGCACATGTCACTTTGAGGAAATGGTTAAGCAAACAAGTCTTTAAATCAAAAGAAGTAAATCGTCTACACAATCAGACAAGCATCTTGCTGCCTTGCATCTTACTGTTTCTTCAGCTTCCACCAGCATGAGCATTTTTCATAGTTAGGAGTTGATTCGTTTTTTTAAATTTGACTGTGCATTAATAAATGAAAAGTCCTTATTAATTCATTAGTAAAGGATTCTTTGAACATTTTTCAGGTATAATTAATTATACCAAACCGAGATATTTTTCTACAATTTAGCATTCAAAAACAAAATATAATCAGGCTTAAAGGGTTAATTTACCCCAAAAGGAAAATTTCCTTTATTACTTCCCCTTGTGTCGTTCCAAACCCGCTAGACCTTCTCTCATATTCAGAACACAAATTAAGATATTTATGTTGAAAGCGGAGAGCTATCTGGCCCTCCATAGACAGCAATAAAACGGAAATGTTCCCAGGTCCAGAAACATAATAAATACATTGGTAAAACACATGATCAGTAGCTCAACTTCAGTTTTGCGATGCAACGAGAATACTTTTTTTTGCACAAAGAAAACAAAAATAACAAATAAAGAAAACTGTAAAATAAACAGATTAGTCTTAAAGGAGTAGTTCACCCAAAAATGTCAATTACGCCATAATCTACTCACCCTCAAGCCATCCTAGGTGTATATGACTTTCATCTTTCAGCGCTTCAAAATAATAAATACTATTCACCAGAATTACCAAGCTTGGAAGAGCCAGGATACATTTTTAAAGAACTCTGACTGTGTTCATCTGAAAGAAAAAAGTCATATACACCTGACATGGCTTGGAGGTGAGTAGATTATGGCCGAATTGTCATTGCTGTAAGGCTTATATACAAGCACATATATGTGATAAGTGTGATTCAGTGTGAAGACTAATGATTTTATATCACGCAGGATAAAGTAGTGTATTACATAGAATGTGTTTAAACAAAAATAATGTTTCTTCTAATTTGGGCTAATCATTCTAACCTTTTCAAGGTAACGTCTTCAACAAGTTTCTTTACATTTTCTTCACTCTCATTCAGATAAATGCAGGCCACATTTGAAAGCAAAAAAAAGCTAATTTGCTCATGCAAGCGGAGATGGCCTTCAGATTGGAAAAACAAGGCAATGAAGAAGTGCTATGCGTGTTAGATCAATAGCACTGGTCATCCATAAATGCTTTCCAGGGCCGTAATTGGTATATGATTACATGCGTTCAGCTGTACTTAGATCCACAGTGACAGGTTCCTTCTGGAGATGAAAAGAAATGAGGGATGAAGGAGGGGTAAACTGGAGGGGTAAGGACCAACGAGAGGCATCTCATTAAGCACTGATAGCACTCGATGAGTGTGAAATTGCGTTTTGTGAGGTGTCGGGGTGTGTTATCGCACTGATCTAATAACGACTCAGTGGAGGCTGGAATGCTAAAACAACTCTGGCACATCGGAACAACCCGAGTGTGATTCTCAGAGAGAGGACAAAAATGGGGATGATGTATGTTAGCATACACTGACAGCACAACAGGAATAGATGATTGGAGAGACACAGGGGCAGTTTTGACAGAGGAATAATGCCTATTACCGTCTAGTCAAAACATGAAAACAAACAATTCTAAAAATCGCGTTAAAATTAAATAGGAAAAAAAAATTAAAAGAATAAAAAAATATGTATGTGCCACTAACGAAAAAAAATAAATAAATAAATAAAACCAAAAGAATCTTTAAAACCCCATTTCAAAGTCCACAGCAGCAGATAAGGGAACATAAATTTTTTAACAACTCACTATATGAAGAGAGCAATAAATTAGGTGGCACAAATTATTCCACCAAAAAACGATTCCATTACGCCGAACCACTCCAATTCCTTTTTAAATAGACACTCCAGAGTGAACAATCCTCTTGAGAATTACATTTGCTGAAGCAGACAGTTGACCTGCACATTCCTGTTTGTCTTACTGTCTGAACAGTCATTCTGATACACAACAAAAATGGCTAGATATACATATTTTATTGTAACATAATAAGTGTGATAATTTGCCCATTTTTTCCCCATTTACTCACTCTCAAGTTGTTCCAAACCTGTAAGAATGTTAATGTTAACCTTCACAGTATTTGTTTTCCCACAGTATAATAGTCAATGACTACCAGTGACTGTTTGGTTACCAACATTCTTTAAAATAGCAGCTTTTGTGTACAATATAATGAACTCCTACAAGTTTGACGATGACAGAACTGGATGAAGGGTTCCTTTAAAAGTTTTTTTAATCCATATAATTACATGCAAGTGCATGCATGTCTGTCAAGAAATTAAATATTTTAAGGAAATCTTACAATATCTTGCAATATATAAATGCAGCCCTTCACTCCTTTCTTGGGTTATAAAAAAATGTGTTCAGCCTTTTTACAAACAACTGTGAAATCAAGACAACTTATGCAAAGCATTGGATTCTTGGAAAGGACTTCTTCATTGTCTCTGTAAACATGGGATTCCAACTACAAGCAGGAATGCTGGGAAGTGCTTTTGTGTCTTTGTTGTGTGTTTGGTAGCATAATAAGATTACGTGCGACTCCTGGCAAATCTACCGCCTCAGAAGATAAGGCCAATTACTCTGTTGTCTGCAGCGACAGACAAAAAAAACAAAAAAAAAGACGGCTCCTGTGGATCTTACGTGATGATGGGAGGGAAAGTCAATCTACTCTACAATAATGCTGTTTTTTATAGCGAAGAATGTTTGTTGTTTGTTTATGTGGTGGGTGTTGTCAAAGCTTCTTAGTACAGCCAAGGTTAAGAAAGTAAACCACTCGGCTGTTTACTTCAAGAGGCTGAAGGAAGAGAGAGAGAGAGAGAGAGAGAGAGAGAGAGAGAGAGAGAGAGAGAGAGAGAGAAAGAGAGATAAATGAAAGACTACAAGCCTCTAAGATGATAAAAGTGACACCTGAAGAGACTCAAAGCCACATAATCGCATTAAAACCTTACAACAAACTTAGCCGTCCTGTTTGGTATGCTACAGGCGGTGGGCTGAGCTGAAGCCAAAAGAGAACAGCGGTGCTTTGGACACTAATACTTTAAAATGAGTGGGTTAACATGTATGTAGACTCATAAACCATATAGCTAAATACAAGAGCCTTAATAATATGCCAACTGGATATTTATTAACCAATGTGATTTAGCACATATTGCATACATATGTTCCTTTATGTTTGGATAGACAGCGATATATACTCTGTAAACCGAAAAGATTATATTCAACGCAAATTGGTTTTGCTGGAGGTCCAATAACAACAAAAAGCTCCTAGAATTTAATCCTTTTCATCAGTGGGCCAACGTCCTGCAGAGTTTAGCTCCAACCTGCTCCAACACACCTGCCTGGAGGTTTTTAGTAATCCTAAAGACCTTGATCAGCTGCTTTAGGTGTGTTTAATTAGGGCTGGAGCTAAACTCTGCAGAACACTGGCCCTCCAGTAGATTTGGATACCACTGTCTTACATACAAATATTACTCATAAATGAAACTAGTTTTAAATGACTGATTACACTATTTCGATAGTCCACTTTCATACTATCTAAAAGCAACTTGTAACTACATGTCAAATACATGTCAACTACTTCTCATTCATTTGCAACTACATGTCTACTAACTCTCAGAGTAGACTGTTGGGGTACACCGTAAAAAGATTTGCTGTAATTATGCAGCTGGATGCCAATAACTGTAAATTTATATTTATTACATTTATTGGCAATAGTTTGTTCAGAGATAAATTAACATTAAAAAGTCATTATCTTTACAGAAAAACTGCCTCATGCAAAGCATTCTGGGAACCAGAAATTCTCATCAACCTTTTTTAATTTCTTTCTGATATTGGTTCGCAGAAATGCTTCACATGAGGCTGTTATTTTATTTATTTTTTAAAGTGTAGGGTTATTAGAATAAGTTAACATATACAAAGTTTCTCATAGTCAGTATGTTGTATTTTGATGGTTCCACAATAGTTTATAGTGGAGTATCGAAATAACATGTTAACATAACTAAACTAGGGCTGGGACTCGATTAAAAAAATGTATCTAATTAATTAGAGGCTTTGTAATTAATTAATAAAAATTTATCGCATTTTAATCGCATATAAATATTTGACCTGAGAACAGTGAGATGTTTTTTCATATGGGTTTTTAGTATATATAATAATGACTGAATACATAAGCTTATGCAGCAAAATATATTTTTGTTCAACCAAGTCCAACAGACCAATATTGAGCCGTATATACTACACACAGCTGTTGTTCACTGACGAGCTGCGCAGAACCACGTATATTATCAGAGTGGATTTGAGCAGATATGTAAAATCATGCACCTGATGGCATTTACTGCTGATTACAGGACCGGCTTTACTGACCAAACGAGCAAACATATCGACCGATCTGGATCGCTGCATCCCTACTTTCAAGTACATTCAGAACATTAGAAATGCTAGTTGGTGCTCCAGTATAATCCGTCCGCCGAAACTCATCCAGTTAGAAACGTTCCGCAGTGCAAAAATTTAACGCATTATTTTTGTGTAATTAGTTAATCTAAATTAACGCGTTAAAGTCCCGGCCCAAAACTAAACCTTAAAAAAAAAAAACAATTCTCATATATTGTATATATATACACATTATATATATATATAAAATAATAGTACATGAACATTACTAATTATGTAATATTATTTAGCTGTAATCTGACATTTACTGTTAACCGCTTCAGCCTGTCCTAAATTACTGTGAAGCTCAAATTATTAAATTCTGCTTTACAAAAACAATCAAGACAATCACAGTACCTTTATTAAAAGTAATATCTATAAATAAACTTGACAAAAGGTCTGAGTTGGACAACGTATCTGGCCTGAGCAGTACTGTTGAATCAGGAAATTCAATGAAATTCAAGTTCCCCAAATAAAACAGTTTGTTTCATGCCATTAGATGAACCAATAATGCTGTGTTGGGCTGGTTGGGATGCTCAAATAAATAGAATGCTTTTTTAAAGTGCAACAGTGGGGTTCTGAAAGTAAAAAATCCCACTCATATTCTCCATAGGCAAATGGATTTTTAATGACAGACCTATTGTGAGCTATGAGGCTTTTTAATTCGTTGGTATATGCTTTTTGTCTCATTTTCAAATGTTTTTTTTTTTTTTGCTTTTAATGTGATTCGCCATGTAGCTGATTGGTTTGGTTTACCATTTCTGTCTCTTCAACAAAGACTTTTTAAAAATACCTAGGGGAAAAATGAATGGGAAAAACATTTCCCGAACCAAGCCTGCTGACAAAAGCCTGCTTATGCAATTCCCAACATTATATACAACCACTATATGAGCTTAAAAAAATGACACACTTTAGCTTTAAGTGCACACATTGCACTTAAACAATGGACAAATGCACATGGCAATCACAGAGCAGCAGCACACTCAACACTTCTTCATTTTGCCGTTTATCTGCACAGTGTCTGGAACAGCAGGGGGTGGCTATGCCCCTGAGATTTGTGGCCACACTCGGTTGAGCAAAAATGACACACACGTAGTTGGCATACACAGTGTGCTGGGTGAAGCTCTAATGCGTCTCTGTCCTCTCTCTCTTAATCAGTCCAGAACAAATATCTGATTCCGTCAGATTAACAGCCTCAGTTTCGACAATTGCCACGCCGTGCCTTGGGGAGACTGAATTCACGCTTTGTGCGCCAATATTCCTGTCTACAACTACAACTGTGCCAATTCTATATGTCAAGCCTATTCAGTGGCATTAGAGGACACCCATGGAAGAAAAGAGGGGAAAACGGGCATGGAAAGAAAAGGCATACAGGTAAATGATGAATAGAAAAAGCACCCTCTAAATCCATTTGAGTGACCTCATCATGGCAAGATGAGCAAAGTTGGCTACAAACCCAGCTGGGACTGATAACAACTCCCTCCGGCATTACAGAGACAATCAATAACCTAGTCTGAGCATGCATAATTATTACGGCAGGGGACTAGAAGAAACACACAAGTCAAAGAGGGGTCCTCAATTACCTACAGGCAATGGAGCGGGCGCCATGCTGTCAAATGATTGGTTTTCTCGGCAGACCTGTGTATTCTCCTGATCACCCAGAAACAACCAGGGGTGTCTCGGCACTGAGTAAAAAAAGGCCTTGAAGGTGACACTAGCAACACGAACCATATATATTGCTATACATTGGACACTATATACAAATACAGTACACATTAAATGCACACTAATTAGTGTTTTCAAAGATACAGAAATACCGCATTCAATACACAGACAAGATATCAATGTAAACACCTTTGTATCTTAAGTGAATCTAAACAAAACTGATAAAAATGTGATGTGAAGACGTCAGCAGATAACCTGCTGTCTATTATGTCGTTCATAATATTCAAAGAAAGCTATTCACAAGAGAAAAACGCTCCCTGCTCTTGGTTGGATAACTTCAACAGCTTTAATAAAACCATGCAGTTACATACTCCAAAAACCTCAAACACTCTTTGTTCTATTGATAATATTGTGACTCTTTGTTCTTTGTATCATTACACTTTTTATTTTTTTACTTGTCTTATTCAAAGCAATATTTACACTGCATGCCTTTCTTTGAATATGTTTTATTTGTTTAATTTGCATTTAACCTTTCTTGTTCTTATTCTAATGTGTTGTTATAATAAGTAAGCTGTTAAATGCACTATATTGGCAAATGTAACGATTAATTACATCTGAAATTCTGGGGTATAAAAAGTAAAAGTATAAAAGCATGACATTTTTACAGTGTACTCACTAACACGTCTCATAAAAAACAGATGTTCTCCAAAAAGCTCTTAATTAGAAAAGAGATGCTTCTAGATAAATTACATAACTGATGCAATTAGTCATAAATTAAATTTCTATCCTCATAACACAAAACTAAGTCACTTGAATGGAACACAAATGACATATTAATAATGGCAGTGTTTTAAATTAATTCGATTTAACTGAACAGGCTCCAAAATTAGTCCCAGAACCACAGTGTATATGGAAAAATGGATTTTAACAAGGTTTTATGTTTGCAAGCAACTGTACAGCAAAAATAGCGACAGACAGTGAAGTTAAGAAACAGAACCAAGCTGTGTGTTTGGATGGACTCCAGCACAAACAAATGAAACAGACACTTACTAATCCAGCGCGTCACTGTAGTTAATGAAGTTGTGCAGCTGTAGTGCTGAGGATGCCAGTTTTGGATCTGTAATTTGCATCCCTTCAGAGTTATTTCTCTTTAGTAGCATCTTTCATTGTTTTGCATTGTTTCACATCATTTAATTTATCATCATACCGTGATATGCCTGTAGGATTTTTTGGGTTTTAACGGCAACAACTCATGAACTTACAAAGTGTAATTTTATTAACTTATCTCTTTTCTCTCTGATGTCTTCAACTGTTTGTATTGATCCTGAGTGAGCAGGATCACATTCCCTGACAAAATCTTTTTGATTATATAACTGTAAAAAAAAAACTAAAATTACTGTATAAAACTGTAATTTACAAACGCCAAAATTTGAATATAAACCAGTAAATTCAACATCCTCTCAAATGCTGAGTGTCATGCAGGGAATATTAATTTACTTTTTTTTATCTGTATATTTTACAGTAAAAACTGTTACTGTAAAATTAACATGTATTTTACATTTAATTTTGGTTAGTTGTTTTACCGTTTGTCCCTGTATATACAGTACAGAAATTTACTGAATTTATTAACCGGTTTTTCCCATAATGAGGATTTTACCGTAAAAATTACACTTATTATTTACATTAGTGTTATTAGTGGATTAGTTCACTCAAAAATGGAAATTCTGTAATCATAAAGTATAATACATGTGGCATATATAACTACAAAAGATTTTATGCACTGAAATCACTTGCAAAGAACAAAAAATATAGACCGGTTCACTCAAGTGAATCAACTGATTTGTTGACTCAAATGAATGATTCATTAATGAATCAGACATCACTTGCATGAACATGACAGATGCCAAGATTTTTGTTGTATAAGCCCTTTAATTTCATCCAGATTCTTACATAAAGCTAGTGTATGACTTAAAATATAAATTTTTTGTAAGTTTTTCAGCCCTAGTCTATCCCATTTAGTTTTCAATAAACTGAAAAAAGTGGCCTAGAAGTACTTCACAAATTCTACTTTTGTGCTTCCTGGAGGACAAAGTCATACATGTTAAGATCAACATAAGGGTGAGTAAATGATGATCGAATTTGCATTTGTGGCTGAACTGTCTCTTTAAATTGTTCTTGATTCGACTTTAGCGCGAACAGAGAATAATGTGTCATGGACTGTCACATCACATGATGATCAGCTCAAAAGCTACTGTAGAGAAATGGACGTGTAAAAAAAGCATGCCACGTCAAACATACATCACAAACATCTTACCAAGCTATGGCTAATTACATCCAGTTTCCTCGAGTGCTGTCTGACCATCTGTGAGGTACGAGTGAGTCGGGACGATTTGGTTTTTAGCAGAGAGAGAGAGATAGATGGATGGTGCTGGAAAAGTCCAGAGGCATTACTGTGTTTGATGGGACGCAAGCACCACATGCACATCTGAAATCTAGAGCTTAAAGAGGATTTATTCCAACTTAGAGACATTCATAGAGACAAGACATCAGCGCCTCTAGAAACTCTCTCAAACACACACACACGCACAGAAAACACAGATGTACCAGAGATGGAGATTTGTATCTAGGCTATTATGACTATTTCCTCACCAGGTGAAATATGGAGTTGACAGGTTTCGAGTGTTACGACTAAACGAAACTGACAAACGTGGACCTTAACACACAAGCAAACGCAGCGAAGGCCCTGGGGTTTGATGCGCGAGAGTGATTAAACTGGGTTTTATGCATGTGCGAGGATTCGTACAGGCGCTATTCTGCACCAGCGGGAGGGATGAGGTAGCCTAGATGAAAGGAATGATAAGTTTAGAGTTCAAAGACAAAGCAGGAAAATGGATTTTTGCTCTTCCAGTTTTCCCAATACACAAACAAGCGCAGGTGCTGGTACACACATTATGATCTATCGCTCGTGTTGTACGCAAACGCGTGTGTGATTATTTGCGTGCACACGTACAGGTAAAAGAATCGGTATTCTGTAGAGAGTAGCGCTGGCTCGCCTCTGAACAAGCCTGTCAGGCATTCATAATGCAAAAGGCTAAAAATACATCAGAGGTTCACCCACACACACACACACACACACGGCATCTGGAATTCTCCTCATCCTACAATCAGAGCTAACTGAGAAAACCTGAGCTAACGATGAGCGTTTTATTGGCAGCATACAAACTAGGGTTGTGCAGTATAAAATATTTCCAGGTGCAATATCAGAATCTTGCAAATTTCAGTAGCTCACATGGGCCACAATGTACTGCTTCCCAGCACAGTTCAAAGAGCGTGACATGAAACGTCATTGTGATTCATTAAAATATGTTTAGCAAACAGGTACCTACTTATTTAAATAAAATCATTTTGTAATGCATTTATAAACGAAAGCCATTCACACTCTATGGTGGTTTTAATTGTTATCAAACTCAACAAAACTGAATTGTGTTAATTATTACAGATTTGTTTGCGTTTTCTGTTTTGATGCAATTTAAATTATAATTAAAAAAGGCTTTTGTTTAAATCATTGTAAGGGTAATACTTCAATTTTATTCTCTGAACTGATTAAAAACATTTATAAATGTTACAACACTTTTCTAATATAATGAAACACTTATTTCGAACTTTCTATTCGTTAAAGAAAAATATATAATATTAGTTATATAATAAAATTAATAAATAATAAAGAAAAATTTAATAGTATAATAATAAGAAATGTTTATTGAGCAACAAAACAAATTATAATGAAGGATCACGTGACACTAAAGACTAGAGTAGAGTAGACTAGAGTTTTACTTTGCAATATATTAGTGGTGGGCCGTTATCGGCGTTAACGCAGCTCTTATCGCGCGATAAAAAAAAATATCGCCGTTAATCTATTCACA